>MU270504.1:0-112115 GCA_021432625.1 Leptodontidium sp. 2 PMI_412
ACTCCTAAATACTCTCTGTCTGTCCGGCGCTCCTTTGAACCTCGTCTATGGAGTCGCTCAACGACCTTTGTCTTTGAGAAGGGCCTTTGTTGCCTAAAACATGCATCACTTCTACAAAGGAAGACTACTCGGGGAAACCCACCCTATATTACTATACTGTAGCTCTCCAGACCGGCGTGGGAAGCGTTTATAATACGGATACCTCGTGAGAACTACTCACCCTCTGATTTGGCTTTCTGGCGTATTCTTGTATGTAAACCACTAGCTTAGCCCGTCTTAATACCCTTCGGGAGGTCAAACAAGACGTTTAATTCATATCATCATCATCACCAACCACAGACTTGAATGGAAAGTCAGAACATAAGGAAATGAATTCGAGTTGTCTTGAACTGTGACTTGGTGAACTAGCCCCAGATATTTCCACCAAACCCATTTTGAACTTTCATATAAGTTAAGCCTATTCCACGAGGCTACAAGATTGGATGTACGGGGGTCTAAGCAACTACTAGTCTTAATTTGTAATAGTCCTATCCTATTTAGGTAAAGCTTCTCTAATCCTACGTGTCACTTTCGCGCCGGATCGAAAATCAGGGGGTGCTCACAAGCAAAGGGATAAACTGATCAATATCAATCCGCCCTATACGGGATACATACCAGAGCTTGTTACCTATCCACCGTAAATGTCCCATACTCACCATAATCTAGAGAATCTTACTAGAGTAGGACCGGAGATGTCGGATACTCCTCTTCTAAACGCGTTAGATAGCAAATAAGCTATAGAACATGGGAGCAAAATAGTTAAAATAGTGTTAACTAATGAGAGGTCCATGTTGGCTTTTCCTATAGGGCGATTTAATAAATATTGCGACCGGTAGGTGAAATGGTATCGGGCTGAGGCTTTGTCTCAATTTTTTTATGTACTGTGACTACCAAAGATGCGGTTGGAACTGCAGTGAAATTACCCAACTTGTCCTCACTGGGTCTCTCTGCAAGCTAAGCTAAGTGGAGTGAAACCCAATGGCGATGAGCCCGCTGATATTTAACCCACCGGGCGTATATTCCGCGGCCTTAGGAGGGCCGTAGAAGTCGTGGGGACAAGATTTCCAGAAACTCTTCGTGTCTTCACGGCCCGCCCAATCAATTGGCGATGTTAACCACTCAGAGTTCCAAAATAGCTCATTGATCCCAAAAGTCGACAGGAAAAAGAAATGTCCCAAGGTCTAGGGAGGTGGAGACTCGACGGTGAGCCGTGGAGTACAAGCTGGAGAGCAGCGTACGGTTGGAGGCGAAGTGGAGATTTTGTCGTGAGTTGTGAGTGGCTATGGGCTTCCCGGCCTCGCCATACCTCAGAATTTATGTCGTGTCTGCGGGGGAAATAATATCCCGGATATCCTGTGTGCTCAGAAACCATTGGCTGAAACCCGGGACCCTATTTACTTGTACACAACATACAGGCGAAGTACTTGGTAGCCTTGGAAAGAAGAAAACTACTAGATGCTAGTCAATCGCCAGCTATTAAATCCGAGAGGAAACTATAGTGTCCCGTGGAGCTCCGTTTAGTACCGGTCTTTATGGTAGGTATCCTACCTGCTTTGGGATAAAGACATCCTTTCAAGCTCCTTGGCACAAGATATTCTAATCGTCGGTGTGCTTCATAGTAGTGTCTTCGACTATATCACATATCTGCGTATCAAGCATATACCATACAAAATCACCAGTGAAATACAAATCAACCCTGCCTCTTATCTGCCTCCTCAGCTTTTGCCGTATGACTACAGTCACCTTTGCCCGTTGAAAACCCCAACGTGTAACCATTAGCAAAATGATGTCGGGCAACTTTGCGTCTTTTCTTATCTCTGAGTCTTCATAAACGCTCCAAAGAACCTCTCTAGGTCCGGTAAATCCTCCAACTCTCCGATCCAACTCACATACTGATCCGGCCTCAACACTACCATGCACCCCGTGCGGTGGTCGATACCGTAGTTCTCGTATGCGTGGCCGTGACCCTCATGGTAGGACACGTCATCAACGAATACCTTCGAATAATCCCATCCGTACTCCTCGTTATACGGATGGAACACTGCAGGAAGCGAAAGAAGCTCTATGCTTGCCCTCGGTGCCGAGTGGACTGTGAGGACCTCAAAAACGGAGTCGACGGAGGCCGACTTTGGGGTGTATTTATGCAGAAATGACCCTGTCGAGTCAAGGGCTTTCCCGAGGGCTACATATCGTGCAAACTGTGCCGCGTCCAGGAGATCGCCCGCAAATACTATGACCCGCCATGTCCCGTTAGCGGATATGAGTTCTTGCAGGTGCCAAGGCCGGGCATCGGATTGATTTAGGACCTTGTAGCTCGGCATCCGCATACCGATGGGTATTCTTCTTGCCAGATGTTGTTTGCCAGTCAGGATACATGGGGTGCTTTCAACGACCTTCCCAATAAAAGGAGTATCGTAATTCTGTTTATAGGTAAGAGCATCTGCTTGGTGCGCAGGGTCTTTTGCGACAATCAAGTTTGTGGCGTAGTCGACGGCGGTGCCACTCGCGAACAAGTTTCCTTTCTCGAAGACATCTTTGAAGATCTTCAGGTCGATGCCTTCTTCGTCAAGAAGGTCCTTCGAGAGGCGCCCAGAAAAAAGCTGAGAGAACCGGTGATCGAAGTTGATGAGTTCCTGAGCAATTTGACGCCGTTCGCTGGTATAGGTCGCCAACAACGACCTGCTGGATTGACCTTTGATAACGTGAGCGAGCTTCCAGCCGAGGTTGTATGCTATTCAATGATTTAGTGGTGTGTACTATACGTTCGGGCCTGGAGACACTCACTATCGTGCATGCTAATGTTCATACCCTGGCCTGCCTTCGGGCTATGAGTGTGCACAGCGTCTCCGGCGAGGAAAACTCTGTCATGTGCAGAGAACTTGGAGCCGACTCGTTGACCAATACGGTAAGCTGTCCACCAATGGCAATGCTTGTAGGTAAGCTTATAAGGTGTAAGAATTTTTTGCGCTGATCGCAGTAGTGTCTCTTGATTAATCTTGGAACGGTCAACCTTGTCAATATGTTAGCGAAAGTCATATGGGTGCAGAATAGCACAACACATACCGGTTGTCCATCCTCGGCAGCGTCGCTCACTTGAATGTATAGACGGACATATTTGTTCTCTCTTGGAATAATCATCATGCTGCCGGAGGCGGAATGAATTGCGCAGCGGTATCTGATATCAGCTGGGGAATAATGTTAGAGAAGATCGACGTGAGGGAGCGTAACGGCATACGAAAATCGGTGATTGGAACAATGTCGAGCACACCCCTACGTACTTCGTTAGCCCGGTCTACAGACGCAAGGAGCATGAATTAACTCACCAGATGAAGTCGGTTTGCTCCCCTTCCATAACACTTCCAATCTGTCGACGAGTCCAGGAATGAGCCCCATCGCAGCCAACAACATATTTTGCGTGGATAGTTTCCGTCTTCGAAGTCTCATTGGCTGTTGCAGCAGCTAAGACGGAGTCTGTGTTGTCCGCAGTGAGGTTGCTTCGGAACATACCATTAGGGATATGCGATGCGTTAGTAATACCATTGGGAACACCATTTGCTTCCGGGGGCAGATGCCGGATGGTGACCGAAATAGGGAATTCTTCGTCGTTCTCAGCAATCTCAGCATCTATGTGGAGAGATTCGGGCATTTTGCCATATTCGACAGCGATATCACCGTATTGACCAATATACTTGAGAAGATAATCTTCGATTCGTGCTGGTTGTGCGGTGTCAGACAACTCCTGAAATCAATATACGGAGCTTTCATACCTTGTTGAAGTGTTGCTTGCTGAAAGCGACTAATGCCAGGCGTGGTGTCGACTATCATATCCGACCGATACAGACGGTTGTCTTCGTCTGGGTTCTGGCCGATATTAGCCCTAAATAAATCCTCAATGGGAAAACGTACCCAAAAGCGGATCTCTAGCATACGGTTTGCCTCGCGCCAGATGTCCTGACCAATACCTAGGGAATCGAGAATCTTCGCGAATGTCAGACTTGTATCATGTTGTCAGGGTTGAGAGTTTGTCCCTGCCTCAAATGTTCGGCTTTGGAGCCCATCGGCTTGCCTGCGACATGTTAGTCTCTGCTATTCGTAGCTGGAACTCGTTTCCTGGAGCTGTACCCGCTGTTTATTCTATTATGGCGTTTGTCGATGATTCGAGTCTTTATGCCTAATCGTGCCAACCATGTGCAAAGCATAAGCCTAGGCACAGCATCAGCATCTTACCTGACTTCCAGCATTCAGGAAGGCGAAGGAATCTGTACAGACCCTGATGGCCCGGCTCCAATAACTAACACGTCGACCTTACTCTGCTCCATCCGTGACTTATTGGCAAACAGACGTTGATTAGAGTCTTTTTGGTGAGGATGAATCTGAAATATTGAACCCGAATCGAGAAGAAAATTAACATCGACGTTGAAGCTGTCTCAGGGCCCTGAGATAGGAGAGTCTATGGTGTTATGCTTGTAGATCATCAAAATGGTTGTTCTGCAGAAGCCAAGATCTCGAGCTTTGTCTTTTCGATCCGAGCCGGGTTGTCCACCTTGAATGACATGTGGCCGCACAAACCAAATTACAATCTCAACTGTCCGATTGGCTCGCGGAATTTCCGAACTACCATTAGGCCAAGTCATGCACTACGCTAGACAGGGATCGACTTATGATACCACATACAACTAGTATCGCTTACAAGCTGACCAGTAACCAAACTCATAATAAAATTTAGTGAGTTACAGACGAGCAAACCCTAATAATATAGCGCATAGAGCCTGTAATAGTCACTAAAGCATTTGGTCGATGCGCTGCAACCATTTCTATTCCGGAATTCAGCGAGATTCCTCCTGTCTAGCGTAGCAACATGACTTTTGGCGACGTAATTCCTGCCTCGGGTTGAATTTGTTGCAAATGGGTTCTAAACCTTCGCTCCGTTGAGTTCAATAGGAGCATGAAAAACAATTTGAAAGACTTTTAACCGCCTAGGGTTGAGGGATACACGATCGAAAAGTCTAAACCTCCTAAAGAAATTTTGAAATTTTGTCTGTGCTAGCCCTGATTAGGTCAAGCTAGCTTATTCAACCAACCAACCAACAGGGCCGCAATCAAAAGTAGTTATCTAAACATGATTATTCTCCCATTTGAAATACAATTTTCCCTCGGTTTTATAGGAACAATAGAATCTACGGGTTATGAGTATTGAAATTAGAGAGAGGGGGGTGGTGAGGGAGGTTCTGATTTTACATGGTCCATTTTGGTTCTTATATTAAAATTTAGGAATTTTTATGTTTGAGACGTAAAATCGTCTGAGCAGCCGGCCAGACATACCTGTGCCCTGCAGCTGTGGGGTCAATCACAACCGATCCTTGCACTAACCATTCTGTGTCTAGGGGCCTAGCAACTGTGAAACTACCGAACACAGCAGGACAACTGTTTTGCATTTTCATTTGGAGCAGGTGAAGATTTCGATTGAGCCAAAGTAACATATATTGTATGCATTTAATCGGGACTCACTGGGAGCTTTAGTCTTCGTAGCCTTTGAAAAGGTCTTGGCCCTCGCTGCACTCGCGATCAATAGTCTGTTGATGCTGTGCAGATCGCACATTCAACTTAATGGGGAATGGTTTTGGTGCAGTGAGGAAACCATTTGTCCATTCGGTTTCCACCGAATCCCGAACCTCATCACTAGATAATTGCCTGCCAGTCTCAGGGTCCTTCCCAGGCGCCATGTTAAATGCCCAGACTAGTTTGCTCACGTTGATCAACTAAATTTACACATGATTAACAGCTGACTAAAGCATCAATGATGACCGACTCACTAAAGAATTCTCCGCAAGATGCAGACCTGGACAAATACGTCTTCCAGCTCCAAATGCATATGTTGTACGGAGTCCGTCTGGGATTGCAAGACCCTTCTTATAGCCATATTCGTCTTGTTCGAAACGTTCGGGGTTGAACTCGTCCGGTTGATCGTAATATTCAGGATTGTGTTGAATTGCCCTAGTTATCACCGTTGTTAGCGAACCAGAAATTTATAAGGTGCACTGGCACCTGTCTTGTAGAGTGTACCATGTATTCGCTACAAAAATTGAGCCTTTCGGGAAATGATATCCATTGTAGGTGTCATCTGCTTCAGATTAGAAACGTTTGACTAAAATACTAGAGCTACGCACCCTGAATGAGAGCGTGTGGGATGCCACCTGCAGCAACGGGTCGCCATCGCAGAACCTGAGTATTTGAGCATATTGAAACCGACACACACCCCTGACCATACTCACCTCATTGACACAGTTTTTTATATACGGCAAATTCTCGAGATCGTCAAAAGTTGGCGACCTGTTGGTGCCACAAGCTTTGTCCACAGCCTCCTGAGCCTTCTTCAAGACTCGTGGATATTTGACCATAGCCAACAAGAAAGAAAGTAGGGTGGAAGCAGTTGTGTCAGAGCCTCCCTCCATGAGTACACCCCCAATGTAGGCAATGTGCTCGTCATCTAAGCCGTGCCTTTCTTTCTGTGTCTCCTGCAGCAGCTCATCCATGAGGCATTTTCTATGTACCCCTTGTTCTCTTCGATCCTTCACATTTTGAAGCAACTCGAAATAAAGTTGTCGCTGTTCGGTGCGGATGTTCAAGGCCCACTTGCGCCAAGGTGCCATGAATGTAGGCAGTAACTTTAATATGGGGAATATGTCAACTGGAGGTGTGGCCCCGGTCTCTAGAATGGCTGTAAACTGGTCTTGAACATGATAAAGCCGTTGAATGTTTGGATGCTCGAACTGCTGGCCGCGAATACCAAAGACCGACGAGAGAATGACGGCGGTGGAGTAGCGGCGAACATGATCATAGTATCTCTCGGGAGTCTCCGAAAGTTGCTTCAGTGTGAGGACAGCCTCAGCTGCCTGGAGAGGTTGATAGGATGTGACTGCAGTAATATTGAGGATCGACTGGTATACCTTTCTTTGTTGTCGCCACTCAGGGCCGTAAGGCATCAGAAGGAGATGCGTGTTATCGCGGGTAATAAGCTCGGCACCAATATGGTTTGGAGCTCTGCTGGAATAAATTGCACCGCGTTTGTCGAAAAGGCTGGATATCTAGTCAACACCGAGGAGAGACAATTTCGAAGGCGATGCACACTCTCTTACCGCCTGTGGCGAGTTTAGGATGATTAGGTTTCCGGGCCCCAATTTAAGGGAAAAGATAGGACCGTATATTCGCGACCATTCTTGAAACCTAAGAGTGGAGGACTATTGTTAATAGGTTCCCGGAAAATGCGGCAGGGACGGATAGGTCACGAACTTGAGGTATCCTTTCGTGGCTGGCATTTGGTGCAGGTTTCCTGTGTCCTAGATCAGCTTCCTGTCCCAATGTCGCGAGGAGGTTGAATCCCACCAAGGAATGGAACGGTCGGGGGCCCAGGAGGGAGAGATGACGACCTGCGTGTAGCCAAGGCATATCGAAAGAGGCCCAGCGCAACGAGGGATGTAGCGAAGATGCTGAGTAGAGCTGTTGTTGTGCCCGCCATGTTCACGAATTCCAATCTACGAAACACGGCACAGGACGGAGGCCATCTGGCAAGGAAATGCTCCAAGTTTATGTTTGAAGTCCGAACGCCATAATTAACCTACTGTATTTATTGTATTCAGCACCCTGCCTGCCTGCCTGCCTGCCAACCAACACGCGGATCGTTTGACGGATGGAAATTCCGCGAAAGTCCAACCCGCAACTGCCGGGGATTCATCCCAGGTCGCGGGGAAACAAAGCTAGCTAGCTAGCTGACAGGGCGGGAGGACCGCGGGGTACTACTGTACCTTGCGTGCACTGGGGCCGAGGCTGGAAAGCTCGCCCTTTCCCTTTCCCTTTCCATGAAGTAATTAGACAGACACCCAACACCCAACACCCAACATCCAACACCCAACAACTTCCATTGAGAAAAATAATACTTCGCAATCAGTAATTCTCACCGCCCTACTGGAAGTGTGTGTTCTCCCTGCGATTCCGCCGTGACCCAATGTCGCACACACCCACACCCACACCCACCTCAGACCCAAATATCTCGAGATCACTGCGGAAGAAGACGCCGGGGGCTTGTGAGCGGTGTCGCGAGAAAAGAATCAAGGTGCAGTGGCTGCTGGCTCCGCTCTCCATCCAAATCCTTTCTCTTCGTCTAACCTCGGGTCTGCGACAGTGTGATGGCGTTCAGCCGTGTGATAAGTGTTCGAAAAAGGGCCAAAATTGTGTCTTCGCGCTCGCGCCTCTGGGAGGCACTGATGTGCTAGCAGAGTATATACCTGCCATCGTCCGCTTGCTGTTACCTGCTCACACGTCGTCCTAGCAAGCTAGATCTTGTGCTCTCTCGCATTGACCGGTTGGAGCAATCTATGAAGCAGCGAAGCCCCTCTGGACCACCCTACTTGGTGAGAGGTGAGTGCTGTGTGCTGTACTCTTTAGATGGATGACAGGGCTGAAGACGATTCTTTCCAGCGAAGAGCAGAAACCCAGTACACGCGGCTCAGTCCAGCTGCCTTGCTCAGCTAAACCCGCAAACGGGATGTTTTGAGCACTATGGTAAATCAAATAACCCCGCATGACCAGCACACTGTCTCATTCTACAAAGGGCGAACCTCAACCTTTGTGGTCGCCTCTTCTCTTGGAAAACGAATCCAACAACTTGAAGCATGCGCCGACCCTGCACCGCTGCGGAAGCGACTGCATATTGGCAACCGGATGCCTGTTGGTGACTGCATTCAGGAGGTGGAAAGCCTGGATTTGAACGACCTGGCAGGAGTTTGTGACTATGTGTTGCCATCTAATGTAGTTCTTGGTCAGCATCGCCGCCTGCGGAGCGACGTAACCGATCGGCATGTCGAGAGCTTTTTCCGCACTATTCATATTTTCCTTCCAATATTTGACGTTAGCAAGTTCAAAGCAAAGTACAGTGCATTGAGGAGCATTTTCAGGGACAACCGATTGTATGTGCTAACCCAAGGCGGCCACAACAGACAGCAGTTTTTGTGCCTGCTATATGCGGTTTTAGCACTTGGCGCGTTGTATGAAGACGAGAGGGACGACAACTCATCATGGGCATCGTGGTACTTTGCACAAGCCCAAGAAATACTTGGCCACATGCTGGATGCTGTGAACCTCGAACTGGTCCAAGCGGCTATGCTCTTGGTCCGTTTCCTTTCTATTTGCCAAGCCCGACCCTGCGCATGCTAACAGATCAAATAGGGCGCGTACGCACAACATGCCATCAAGCCGAGTCGTCAGTCTCACCTCCTGAAATTGATCTGTACTGACCGCGAAGTCGATTTTAGTCGCATATAACCTTGCTGGTATCGCTACCCGACTAGCTTTTTCGATCGGCTTAAATATCGGATCGAATTACGGCTCACCAGCATTCGATGCTGAGGAGGCCAGACGAACTTGGTGGATGATATATGTTCAAGAAGTTGAACTCAGTTTGGACTCGGGTCGACCGATGTCTATTCGGACATGTGAAATGGACATTGGGTATCCAAGTAGTCAGGTATGCTCAGTGGGACCTAAATGCGTCATAGCTGATGATTTTTTCGAGATTGCTGGCAAAAATGGACCTGTGGAACCATCTCCTGTGGATTTCATCCAACCATTGGCAGAAATTGCAATCGTGATTATGCGGATATTGAAGCTTGTAAGTGCAACTATCGTGAGCCTTTGTGCAACGGGCCGTTAATCTAACTATTTTGAAGGTGAACGGTTCAAGAGAGGCTGAAAGCGTGGACGCCTTGACAGAAATGTCGTTGATAAAGGCCCACCGAGAGGAACTGCTACAGTGGCATGCATCCTTGCCCGCCCACCTTCAGTTCTCATACGAGGTACAAGGGTTGGATTCTACAACAAAACACGCACCATATAGTTGGAGAGCACGGCAGCTTAGCAGCTTACGTATCCGTGAGTGTGATCATCCATTGGATTTATCTCCTGTTTCCCCATTCATCTAAATCTGACTAAATCTCGAATAACTAGACTACAACCTAGCCATGATAATCTTATTGCGAAACTTCCTAAATAAATCTCTGGCTGCACCTAGTGATCACAGCTCTCTCCACTACAAGCAGCAAGAAGACCTGTACAAATCCTCATGTATCGACGCAGCGTGTGATATGATCAGCCACATTCACGCTCTCTTCAGCCTCGCACCGAGCTTGAGACGGTGGAGTTATTATTGTTTTTATTGCTTGCAGTCGACGCTCGTATTGTTGACGAGTATGATCGAGGAGGATAATGGGAGAAATGCAAGCCAAACAGCAGCGTCGCTGCCGGCTACCCAAGACACAGTATCACGAACCGAAACCAAAGAACGAGGGGATCTCCTGAGCTTTTGCGAACTTAGCATGAAAATCTTCCACCAGATTGAACTAGAGGCCGCGAAGCGCTGCGCACGGGTTGTTCGGAAATTCCTAGACAGGTGGGAAAGTCGACAGAGGAAGCGTAAACAGCGGAATCAGGGCAAGCCACGTCCTGACAGAACTGCGCATAAAGCGGGCGAGCGTCAACACATTTTTCCTGACGACACTAATGATCATCTGTTGACTGCAGAGCCAAACACGGATGTTTTGTGGGAAGGAAGCTCGAACTTTGCTACATCTCATTTCGACCAGTTACAGTCTTGGGCTTTTGACCCTTTTACACCTTCAAACCCCCCAGATCGACAAGGATCTATATATCTCGGCACTGAAAGCGAATTAAATGTCGCAGAAGGAGACGGTTACCCAATCACTTCACCATCAACCGACTCCCTTGACAGGCTACAGGCCGAACTCGAGCTTTGCAACACATGGTATAACGGAAATGGCTTCAATGGGAGAGATAGCTCATCCGGCATATTTTCTAATCACACAGCCACTCAGTTCGGCATGCACTTGAATGGATCGGAAGAGTTCTTGCTTCATGTTCAACGAGACTTGGTGCCAGACGAGAGCGGTTGGCTCATTAATTAGCCCTGTACTACAACAACATTCATATAAGAACGTCCTATCGGGTTGCGGAGGTGGGGAGCTGGATCCCCTCAAGGAACACGGATGTGTTTGGCGGGTGGCTCGCTTGGACATTTATTTTAGCAATCTCTTTCAAAGTAATAAAGCGTGTTTGCAACTACATATCATGGACCTTTAAGTGATGTTTACGTGGTGAAGTGACGCGCTCTACACCGATGAGATAGCATAGTTTGTATTTTCCGGGCAATGAGACTAATTTGCGTCGATTCGAGCCGTACGTGTGCCTTTTGTTAATAGTATACAGGACAGGGGAGGCGGAATGCTCAACATAGCCTACAGTAGTTCCTTTTTCTCTAATGCTTTTGACGTAGCGTCAAAAGTAGTCACACATACGGTGGTGTGCCGGGGGTAATGTTTTGCACACCGCCTCCAGGTGTTCTGCCAGCGGCAGAATCAAATGCCTCATAACTACTTAACTATCAAAAATATAGTATGCACTTTGGCCTGTCGGCAATGTCGGAATCGGGTAGAAACAGCTGATCAACCCAGCCATCGCGGGATTTCCGAGAGAACCCCGCTACGAAAGTTTGTGCAAGCGGGGTAGTTCCTCGACAATAGAACTCTAATGGCCCCAATGACATTGTCCCGCTCACGTGGATCCATATTCGCCTCCACAGGAAGGCCCTGAGTTCGCCTCAACGCATATAACTTTATGATATCCCAAATTGATGGGCCTACCAACCGGACTCGACTCTCTGCTCCTCTCCCAACTAGTGAGGCCATATTTTACCAAGAACGAATCTCCCAGTTCTTTCATTTCCAACCACAACAACATCATGGCGGCGGAGATTGAACAAAATGTCAAGTACTCCACCAGTATTTTGGACATCGAAGGGTACACACGGATTAAGCATCTCTACATCAAGATGCGTGATGGCATCGAACTATGCGCGGATGTCTTCCTTCCATTCTCCGCATACAAACACGGCAGCAAGGTGCCTGTGATTTGCAGCCTGGGTCCCTACGGCAAGGACATTCCCGTGCTAGAGTTTGGGCTCCCTTCAACTTCAATGTATTCCGACATGTACAAACTTATTACACCCTTGGGACCTGATGCATGCTTTGAGGTGTCTGATCCTATTGTATGGGTGAGTAGTGACTCTGTGTGAACTCGTGCTGATTCTTGGCTTCGCATCCTTTCCCCTGGATTATCCAGCCGCAGCTAATGCCGTGATAGACAAAGGAATACGGCTACGCCGTGCTAAGAGTAGATAGTCGTGGTGTTGGAGGTAGTCAAGGACGTCTGGATCCTTTCGGCATGGAACGCTCCCTTGAACTCCAAGCAGATGCCGAGAGCCAAGGTGAGTAAATCTACCGCCGTGGCTATGCGGAGGGCTGAGCTGGATGAGTATTTGAACTAACTTCATGCTACATAGATTTATACGATGTTATAGAATGGGCCGGTGTACAATCATGGTCTTCTGGTAAGGTAGGGCTCAGTGGTATCAGCTATTATGGCATGTCCGGCTATTGGGCCGCCATGCGGAAACCACCGCACCTGGCTTGCGTAGTCTCATATGAAGCGGCCGTTGATAAATATCAAGGAGACCGAAAGGGCGGCATCCTTGGAGCCAACTTTCAGCCTCATTGGTATAATAACATTGTGCTTCCACACCAAGCCGGTAGGGCCAACGGAAGACTAAACCCGGAACAGCTCGCAGCCAACCGGGCAGACTATCCTACTCTGGTGTCAAAGGACGAATATCCGGATGGTGCGACGTGGAAAATTTTGAAAGAAACGCGCCAACTGTCTGATATTGAGGTTCCGTTCTACCTTGCAGGGAACTGGACCGACTGCGAGATTCACCTTCCCGGCAACATCCTTGCATATAACGGCATCTCTTCAAAACAGAAATGGCTAGAAATGCACACAGGAAATCATCTAGCCTCGTATCACGACAAGGACCACATTGTACTTCAGAAAAAGTTTTTCGACTATTTCCTGAAGGGAGACAAGGACTCTGGGATTCTTTCAGTTCCTCGCATTCGTTTGCTTCAGCATCGGAGCACGGGTACGTTTTATCGCGAGGGTGAGGAGGCCTTTCCTCCTCCAGATGCTGAAGATGTGGCCTTCTTCCTCACGCCATCTCAGACTCTAAGCCTCAATGAGCACGTCGGTGAAAGGAAGAGCTTTGTCTATGAAGGCTTAACTGGGACGATAACTTTTGAGCTGGAGTCCAACTTCACCGAATCTTTCGAACTGATGGGTACGCCTTATGTGGAACTCGAAGTTGCCACGGAAGCGGAAGATCAAGATATTTTCCTCGCGCTTCGAGCAATCGACGAAGACGGTAAAGTCATCATTTTGGAAGGGAACCACAGTGAACCAAATGAGCATTTTGCTAAAGGCTTTTTCCGCCTTTCTCATCGGGACGAAGTGCATGCAGGGTTCAAGGCACAACGGGTCAAGGTGCCGTCGCAGCCTATCGTTCCACGGTCTGCTGTGGAAAAGGGCAAGATTTATTCAGTGACCATCCCGTTCCTGCCGGCAGCATTCCTCTTTGAAAAGGGCCAGAAACTCTCTTTGGAGATTGGTGCTCAGGATACTGCGAGTACTATACCGCCCATGCGGCATGATGGAGGTGAACGGAGTCCTGAAAGGTTTGGTGGGAAGAATACTATTATGTCTCATGGAAAGCTCATTCTGCCCAGAATCAAGCGGCCTGTACCCTAAGGAAATGTCTCAGAAAGTGTAGGAACTAGTATTACCACGATCTATTGACCCCTAAAATCGAATACTATACCCCACGCAATATGAGATTGTAAATAGCTATAAGTTATATTTCAAGGCCAAATTTACAACATTTGTCACGATTCCAAATACGAGCGCTTGTAACAGCTGTTTGTAAGGTCTCAAAGACGAGGTCGTTGTGCGGCCGCAAAGCGGCCTGTTCGGTTGGGCTCCAGAATAAAGAGAACAAAATAACACCTGGGTAACTAGGCAATTAAAGCATGTGATTATATTTTAGAAACAAAGAAATAACTAGTTAACTTACTTAATAAATCTATTATATTCACCTAGTTGAGAGATTCTTACCTGTAAACAAAATCAGGTCGAAATGATAATAAATTAGCCCCTTATCATGCTCTGCTCGGTTATGGAAGTATCTATTCACTCAATCGTCTCTTACATCCTGAATCTCTTAGCACAGCATCTCCCCCCATTCATTCTCAGACCACCCCTCAACTCTAAATATTTAAAGACGGCAAGAACCCTATCTGCCTCCCACAGGGATGCTGCTCGATCCAGAAGCCCGTAACATGGCCCATGGTTGGAGAGTGTGTTCCTTAAAATTTTCCCGCCTTTTTATGCAAATTTTGCGTCCGTTGGGAAAATGATGTTCGGATGTATACATGAGCGAAAAATGAATCTGAAATGGGTGAAAAGGGGATTTTGGGTATGGAAGAGGGTCTTCAGAGCAAGATACAGCGCAATTAACGCGGCAGCAGCACTGGTCGGCCACGGAGTCGGACGTTAGATGAGGGTGACCCAGGAACGATGTGACATCATCGACATCGCGGCCGCGGACGGCCAATGGCGCCACGCAAGAGTTACGCGGATACCTGTGAGCAAGCCGAGCCTTGAGCAAGGCCATAGTTATTCTAAGGTGCTTCGCGTCATGGCGATGTTCGCCTAATTGACTCGTTAAAGGCCCTAGCCAGACGGCGAAAACGCTCCGGGTATTGTCGATCTCGCTAGTATGCATGCTCGGGGGAGGGTGAAGGCCTTGACGGAAGGATTGGAGCTCTGAGGAGTCTAATTTGTCAGTATATAACCGCCAATTTATTAGTCTTGTCCTTGGATGCCGAGTTTATGGATTTCTTAAGCGAGGGAGGGAAGTTTGTGAAAGTTCTTTTCGAGCCACAGTTCAGAGGATACGCTCTTAGTGGTCTTATCATAGGCTACAATACGACTCTACGTCTTGCCCCACTGTCGAGACAGGGGTGGAGACAACAATCAAGTGTACCCTTTGATATCGTCACTCCCCGCTCCCGGGGATGCTAATCAGCCACGACGCTCTTGCCTACGTCAGTCGTGAGCCTCATTCTCATCCTGACCTTCAGAAACCCGGTATCAAGTCTACGGTAATTCGAGCTATCCCCACTTGTCATGTCCGCATCTATCATCGCAATAGACGAGGATAAAAGCGCCTGTCCTACTCGTAACCTCACGATCTCCTTACAGATGAGGCTTGCGGGATGGTTCTTCGCTCCGGAGACCTTCGCCCCTGCCAGATCTCCCCGCCGGTCACTTGTGTCTGGCGCTTGGTCCGTCATGTCTGATTTGTAATTAGGCAGTCCATTGATTTCTACCCTAGTCGAATGTGTACCGCAGCCTAAGAAATTCAACAATGGATTGACTCCTGTTACATATACAAATCTAGCAGGCTATGAAGTCATGTTCCGTTGGTATCAAGAGGCAGAGATCTGTTGCGCATACCTCTCAAATTTTGCTTCGCAAGGTGAACTCATTAATCTCGAAGCATTTCAGGCTAGTACCTAGTAAAGTAAGACGACGACATAAGATAACACAATCATCAATACAATTACTGAGCCACCGCTGCCAAGACCCCAATTCCTAACAAAGAGAAATAATGATTGGCATTACGTGCTAGCACCTAACAGATTGTAGGCCGACATTTATAATCTAGCCAATCCTGCCGTTCCATTGACAAATAGCGCATCAAAGTCTATGTCAAGATCCTCCAAGACTCTCCTCGCTACTGGACGACCACCGCCCCATACTCCTCCACCAGGGTGCATGAATGGCCCAGCAAGATACAAGCCTTTCGCTCCAGGTACGCGATATTGAGCCAACTCAGGAGTAGGACGGCCCAGACCCATTTGGCCATGGAAGTGAGCAAGGCCACAAATGTCACCTGCTTGGAAACTCGGGGTGTCCCTCTCGTGGTCTAATGGAGTAACCACGTGGTATGATGTAATAAGGTCCGGCGTGAGGTTCAAAGTGTAGGGTTGTAGTTGACGAAATATCTCTTTAGTGTAGCTGTCTTTTATCTCATCCCACTTGTGCTGTCCTTCAAGGATTTTGTATCTCGTCATGCAGAAAAGATGGAGCGTTGCTTTACCAGCTGGTGCGCGAGACCTGTCAACTTGGCTCGTGCATGAAGCGCCGAAATGTGCATGTTTGGGGAGAATTCCTTTTTCTAAATAGTCGTAATTCTCAAGGAGCGTAGCCATGTTGGGTGCACAGATGGTGTTCATGACTGTTGAGTCTGCCGTCGGTCCCGCCTTGAACTTCAGAGGCTCCTTTAACGCAGCATGTATGACAAAGCCCGTGTAATCCGAATGCTTTGTATTCCTCGCATCTTCTGCAATTTTTGGCTCCAGAGTATCGACGAATCGTGGTAGCAAATGAGGGTGGATAGAGCCAATGATTGCCTCCTTTGCCTTGATTTCTCCCGATCGAGTCAGAACAGCTGTTGCTCTGCCATCTTCCACGACAACCTTTGTCGCTTCAGTGTTCAAACGAACGTCGCCGCCATATGCCATGATGCAGCGAATGACCGAATCTGTGAATGCCGCCCCACCACCCTGAGGAATTGCCATACCGTACTTTTCAAGCATTCCAGGCACAGTATAGCAAATCAAGCCGGTCTCGCTCCTACGAGGATGCGCAAGTTGCACTTCTGATGCCAGACGAACAAGTGCAAGCTGAACCACATCATGTTTGAACCAGCTTCGAATAACATCGTATGAACTTTTCTGGCTCGCCTCGGCAATGAAGTTCGCGACTGGGCTTTTGACAATGTCTTCTGACAAATCCCGGGGAGGCTCGAACATTGATGGGATGAGAACGTCAGTGACTTGTATCGCAATATCCATAAATCGATCATACGCTTCTGCATCTTCTTTTGAAAACTTTGCTATACCTTCCATGGTACGTTTACGGTCTTGATAGAGGGCCAAACAGCCACTGTCAAAAACGACACCGTAAGGGACATCCAGCTGGAGATACTTCAGCCCGAAGCGAGATTTGAGACCAAGTTCATCATTGATCATGAGGGGGTTCGCTAGAATGAGATGATGTAAAGCGGCGTGTCGTTCGCTGTGGAAGCCTGGTTCAGACATTTCCATGGAGGCAACTCCACCACCAGCGTAGCGGTTACGTTCAAGGACCAAGACCTTCTTTCCCGCCATTGCAAGATAAGCCGAAGCAATGAGGGAATTGTGGCCAGCGCCGATGGTAACGATATCCCAGTTCTCGTCTGACGAGTTCGTATAGGCTCCAAGCTTTGAGAAGTCGGAGGACATCTTGGCGGTTAGTGACAGCTTTGACTAGGAAGGTTCGCAGATGGATTGACAGTGATACTGAGTGATACTGAGTGATCGTTGTGGATCTACGAGGTGCTACTGATCGATATATTTATTATGTATTCCAGCGTTGCGGAACTGTTCAAGTAGGACGTAACAGACTCCATGTGCCGCGATAGCATCCCGTACATTAAGTTCAACGCCGCGTATAACGACATTAAACAAAGTATGTATTTCTAACCAGGGAAAGTCTCGGATCTCAGTGCGTTCGGGTTCTTTCCCAAGTCACCCACCTGGATCAGCATTTATTACAGTAGTATTTATCATCATTTGGCACAGGCCATTCTGCCCCAGGTGCCATCACTGTGGGAGCGCGAACGCTATCTAATACTACCCCCCCCCCCCCCCCCCCCTAAACAAACGTTAAACGTCAAGAAAACTGGACCTCGTGTGGGTAGTCTTCTAGGAGGTTTATCCAATACTTCGGCGCATATCCAGCCTCGGACAAGGGCAACAAGGCCTCTCGAACCTTCTACAGCTACCCTTGCCTTTACAATTGACCAGAATTTGGCTCGTGCTTCAAGGTGAACAAGGCTATGTTTAGGGTTGTTATCCAGTCAGAGTAGACGCTCTACACCTTTGGCCCACAAAAGTTCACGTTTAACGTTTGTCTAGGGGGATAGTACTGCATGCACCCGCGACGCTCATTTACTTTCTGGGATGTAGATTAGCGCCGCGGGATTTCCGGCCCGTCTCTTGTAAGTTTACACTTTGCCGACTGATTAATCCCCTCGACAACAACCTTCTCGCTGCTAAGTTCCATGGTGAAAGCCGGGCCAGGAGCGACATTCCCCGCTGCTTCAGCAAGCATAACATTTCTCAGAGAGCGAAAACCTTCTTATACTAGAGGGTGCGCTAGCAGTACTAAGTAGCCTTTCAATCGAACACACCGCAGCCTAATCCGCCGCCGATTCCTATACCAACTTCAGATCCCTAGCCCACTTGCTTACCTGCTGTATAAGACATCTTCGATTGATCCGCGTTAGTATTGGTAGTAGATTTAACTTATATTCAAAATATTTATGTTGTAACCCGCGCTGTAATATCTTCCTAACAGAGACCATGCATCTCGCTAAGACCTCCACAGTCCTTTGACTTGGTGCCGGGGAAAGGTGGGGTAACGAGTTCCCGTCTTCTTTGAGGCTGAAACCGTTCGTGTGGAGATTGAACCGGAGAGGGATCCGAATCTCAAAAAGTGGATGCCAGGACATCCCGCGAGCCAATAGGACTTGCATATAATGCTACTGCTTTCGACCTAGCCAAATTGGTGTGCTTCAGAGCAAGAACTGTGGTAAGAAGAGTTTTACGTACCCATCATAGGAGTTACACTCCGTACTAAATAGTAAATTATAACTGCCGAAAATAGATGCCGCGTATTTATCATACAAACCGAAATCACTTTGGAATATTCCATTACATAGGGCTCTCCACCGACCCCCGAGAAGTCCGACACGAGAATCCTAATTCCAAGAACAACGCAGCGAACAGTATTTACTCCCGGTTCTCAATAACTTCGATCTTCGCAGACATCTCGCAATCATACATTCAAAATGGAGGCTAAAGACATTTCAACCAGCGAGAAGGATTTCGAAACGCGACACGAAAATGTGTCTGCTGTTGACGACGTTGCACCCGACGACACCGACAATTATCATGGGCTCAGCGTTCGAACTGTTTTGGTCTATCTAGTTAGCAGCTGGATCTCGCTTTACTAATGGAGTTTGCTGACGGCCTAAGTCTCTCAACTTGATTTTGGGTGGGCAGTTGCTGAATCTTATTGGCGCTGGAGCGGTGTGTATCCCTCTTTCTCAATTATCCTGAGGCTGATATCTCCAGCTTTCTAGAAATATATCGGCCGTGGTCGGAGGAGCAAACAATGCGTTCTGGCTCAGCACCATTATTGGTATCATGACCTGCGTGCTTGGCCCTCCAGTCGCTCAAGCCGCCGACTACTGGGGTCGGAAGTGGTTCATTGTAATTCTCACAGTCTTTGGTTTCATCGGAGCAATGGTTGTGTCCCGCGCTACCTCAATGTATATGGCCATTGGCGGTCAAATTCTAGCTGGCGTGGCCTTTGGCTCGCAGCCATTACTCTACGCCGTTGCTTCGGAGATCCTGCCGCGCCGGTGGCGGCCAGAGGCACAGGCTGGTCTCACTGCCACCATTGGGATTGCAACCATCTTTGGATTGTGTGTAGGCTTCAAGCTCACGGAAGACAGCCCAGAAGGATTTCGGACATACTTTTATATTGCGGCGGGAATAAATGCGGTGGCGGCGATCATCTGTGCATTTTTGTACAATCCGCCATTGAGACCGTTGCAAGTGTCGCTATCTCTCAAGGAGAAACTAGCTAGGGTGTGTCGCCTTTCCTTGAATGTACTTTTAGAACTACTGACACGTGTATGTAAACAGCTTGATTGGTTGGGCTATGCTTTTCTCTTGTTTGGTATTGTCCTCTTCGCCGTTGCTCTCTCGTGGTCGCAGAACCCCTGTAAGTCCATGCAGTATGTCAAATGCCACTGAATCACTAATACCAAGGCGTTTCAAGATTCCTGGAACGACGTTCACATTATTGCACCTTTTGTTATTGGATCTGTGCTTCTGATCATCTTCGGTATTTACCAGTGGAAATTCAGACGCGACGGCATGTTTCATCATGGCCTATTCAAGTTGGAATCCCATTGCAACGTACTTGGTGGTTGTTGCTGAATTAAGACCAGGAAGGATCGCAACTTCGCCATAGCTTCGTTTAGCCTGTTCGTGGAAGGAGCAAGTAAGTTCTCTAACAATCTATAATCTTTCGTAGACTAACACCCTTTAGTGTTCTTCGTGAGTATCCCAGGATAGTCTGAATTCCAGTGACCTAACTGGAAGAAAGTCGGCCAACAACTATTTCGTCTTCGAGATGTTAGTCTTGTATGAAAAGGACACGATTTTAGCAGGTATGAGGTACGTTTTAGCAGCCCTTTTTGAAGAAAAGCTCCAGCCCAACCTCATAATCAATAGGTTTGGCATTGCTTCCATAGCAGCTACAGTGGCGTCTACTCTCGTAGCCTTGTACTGCTCGAGGACAAAGAAGCTACGGATACCTACGGCTTTGGCATTTGTTTCCTTCGTGATCTTCAACAGTAAGTACAAGCCTGTCCCCTCTTTGGTTCGACTAACAGCTGCATAGTACTTATGGCGACCGCAACACTATCCAGTGGTATAGCCATGTGGGGATACCCAGTTTTCCTCGGAATTGGACTTGGCGTGTGCTTGACATGCCTGGTCACCGCCGCACAGCTCAGTGTCGACCCTGCTCTCATGTGAGTATAATTCCCGACCTCAAACATAACAGATCAACTAAATCTCTCCGCAGCTCTATCTCCAGCGGCTTGTTGATTTCTATCCGCTCCTTGGGTGCCGCTATTGCCTTAGCAATATGTATGTTCACCCAAATTGAATCTTCTTTGCATATATACAGCTCTTGCTGACATTTGTGGACCGCCAGACAACGCAATATTTAATTCACAATTTTCTACCGTCCTTGCACCTAATATCGGTGCCGCCGTCCTCCCACTTGGATTATCTCCTGAGGACCTACCAGCACTTATTAATGCGCTGGTCAATAGCAACCAGGCTGCGCTGATGCAGATAACTGGGGTTACGCCACAAATCATTGGCGCGGGCGTTACCGCACTGCAGGAATCATATCTACAATCATTTAGATATATCTGGTTGTGTGCGGGTGTGCTATCAGCAGTCGCCAGTATTTGTAAGTTGAGAATCTTGAATTGTTAATAGCAAAATACTGATCTATATCCTAGCTGCATTATTCCTTATTAACCCAGCAAAAGATATGAATATGCACGTGGATGCGCCCTTGGAGGAGAGTGAAAATTGAGTATACTCGAGCAATTTCGGAAGGGCAGCAGTAGATATAGTAAAAGTTCACTTACCGTGTCAGCTTAGAAGGGAATAATCTGGAAAGGGAAACGTTGTAAGACTTGTAAACAACTTGACCATAAGTGTGAGCGTCTCGTCAGCGAGGAAGTGTGTGAGATAGAACGATTCTTGCCGGCCGTCGAAAGCTGGTCCGAGACCCTCGATGAACTTAGATAGTAGGTCCATTCGGTCTATATTGTGATTTTGGGCCTTGAGGTCCGAATATATCTCCTCGAATTCAATGACGTATTCCCCAACGTTCTTGCAGTTGCGAGAGTAAGGTTTTGCCATTTGTTGTGGATTTCCGCGTGAGCTGCGTCTCCTTTTGGCTTGAATTCTGCGCGCAAGATCTCTATTGCATCCTCGATTTCGATGCAGTCTTCCATGAGGTTCTGTCCGCGAGTGCCGCAGGTTATAGAGATGCAGTTCACTCCTTTGAGTTGCTTTCTCTTCCAAGCTTTGAGATCTGCTTGGTAAGTTTTGACAAGTTCCTCGTAAGCGTCTCTTTCAGCCCGAGGTCGGTTTACGGCTGGTCCAGCTCCTGGGTTAACTGGAGCGTCCAAATCGAAGTTATTCTCGATTAGCCACTTCCCGGTGCCTTTCTTCCACCTCTTGTAGTCTGCGGGGCTCTTAAGTGTTTGAATATTGAAGGGATTGATGTTAGACTTAGAGTGTTCAACCGCTATGATAACTGGTAAGGGAGAATTGAGGTTTAGAATAGAATTCATAGTAGTGGAGAATGCTGTCGTCTCTTCGGATAATGCAAGTTAAATTTTTTTTTTCTTGAGAGAAGCAAGTGTTTGAGTAAAGACAGTGGGAGTCAATGTTCCTTGGCTTGTGTGTGAGGCTAGTGAGGTAAGATGTATCGCTTTTGGCTATTGTGAGGTAGTTTCGCACTGAAATATGACCATGATTCTGATCGATGTGCTTTCGCATGATGACAGTGAATATACGGTTATCGCGTTTGCCTCATAGGGTACGCGTATAACCCTGTTCTCGTCATTTGGTGAAATCTTGAGACGTGGTGTACGGGTCACCGGGCTCATAACCTGTTGAAATAGACATGATTTGATAAGAGTATTTATTGAGCATACCCTTCTAAGAGAGTGGGGAAGCGACAATTATATAGAAGAGTATCAGAAGTTCCACCCGATAAAAAGCAAAACACGCTAACCGGAACCCCACTTCAACAACAACACTGCTCTTCGAGCTTATCCCGACCGACGAGGCTCCCTATACTACTATTATCTACGCCGATAATCAAGGAGCTATTGCTCTTGCGAAAGATCCAAAATTCCATGCTCGAACGAAACACATTGCGATACGTCATCACTTCATACGGGAGAAGGTTGCTGATGGAGATATCGAGTTAAAATACACACGCACAAGTCGACTGATAGCTGATGGATTGACAAAATCGTTGCCAAAAGACTCGTTTTATGCATTTAGAGACGCTTTGGGGCTTGAGAAATATTGAGGGTATTATAGTTTTGGCAACAGTGGGGCTTTCTTTACTATTTGACCTTCATATGTATGGCATATTCAGTCCATGGGGGAGTGTTGAAGTGGACCCGCTTTCAGCTGCTTTCAGCTGTCTCAGCCACACGTTGATCAATATCTATATGACCTAGCAGACTTCCTTCACTTGGAAGGTAAGCTCAATGCGATATTTTACCCAAATACCTACCTCATTTCAACCCCCCAACCCCCCCCCCCCCCCCCCCCCCCCCCCCCCCCCCCCCCCCCCCCCCAACTGAACCAGTCTATTTATACTAAGATATTACTTTTACTTTTATTGAAAAGCTTCTAAGATATCTGACTTGGTAAGTTATTACTTAAGTCAGCTCTCAAGATATCTTATTTTGCCGAACACTGGTAAGCAGTATGCCAGAGTGTGGGAGTGACATATATTTGGTCTCTGACTAGATCTATTTAATGGCGTTAGCAAAAGCAATCAGAATGATGTGTATTTTTCTTTCATCCTGTAACGAGTAGATCCCTGCCCTTTCTAAACCCCGCGGGCAGGCATCGGGAAAAGCGGGGAAATTAACCGGACATACCTCCGCATCGATTGCAACATCATTTAGTCAACGGAATGCGACGCAGAAACAGAAACATAAACTGCCGACAAATTCTTTTTGCTAAGATCATGCAGAATTGCTAGAATATTTTTCTGTTGTCGATTTCCAAGGTAAAGGACTGGGGATTGGGTGTCGCCGCCAGCTCTACTCGTATTTAAGGCCACAAATCGCCGTCTCTCTGGCCGCCTCCCTGATGCCTGTGCTCCTTACAGCTTGCGACCGGAGAAAACGACTGCTTGCGTGCTGGATTTCGGAACTGGGAATCACTCAGCCATATCACAGAGGTTCAACTTGCCACCATCAATTTCCGTCTCGGACATCGCAGAAAGCTACATCGAGACCTCTAAGCGGTCAATGTTCTTTAACAAATGCCGTGGTATCTACAATTAAGGCCGCTTTAACGTAAAGGATTTATATCAATTTAAGAAACAGAATCCGGTTACGGTTAGTGGGGCTGCTCCCCCTACTCTTAGCAAGGGCTACAGTAGGACTCAACCATTTGACCAAAATGAATCTAATTGTGGCGGAGAACCTACTACAAGTACCCCCCCCCCCCCCCCAAACGAACGTTAAGCGTGAACTTTTGTGGGCCAAAGGCGTAGAGCGCCTACTCTAACTGAATTAAAACCCTGAATATCCTCCAGCAGTGTTTGCCAAACCGTTCGTCGCCTGTCCAGTGGTATTGGCGACGCCATTGGTAGCTAGACCTGCGGTGGTCGCGACGCCATTCGTGGTCTGTTCAACGAAGTTTCCAGCACCATCAAGAGTCTTTCCAACGTCGCCGGTGACACTGCCGAGGAGTCCACCTTGACCTTTGGCTTGGTCGCCTCCGGTGAGGGTGTTGTCAAGGGAGTTTATGAGGTTTCCGAGAAATCCAACCATTGTAAAATTTTATAAAAGTGTTTAGATTTTGGTGAAGAAAAGTGATGCATTTGACTTGTGGGTTTTTGATTTGTGACGTTGAGGACGATGATCATGGTGATGGTGATGATGACGATTGTGAGTGTATGTTCTCCTTTGGGTATTGATCACTTGCCCTCATTATATACGGGCTTCAACATCAGTAGCTTAGACCTCAAAAGTCAAACCACTTGGTACTCAGTCAAGCACATCGTGGGGGGTGCCACAATCAAGGCTGATGAGAGACCTCTCAGCCACAGGTAGAGAGTTTGGGGTGGCCTGATCGGCGTTTGTGATATCACAATTCCCCCCCGCCCCCCCTTTTTTTTTTTGAAAATGATTCAATGATCATGCTGATGACGCCGTTCACATGTCTTTGAGGCTGGAGATATGTGGCTTGTGACGAACAGTCAGTTTTTCCTCCACACAGCAGAGCTTCACTGATGTCTCAACTCCACAGGTCGTCTAACCGGTCTGCAGAAAATTAACCACATCCATACGGTAGCTTCTTAGACGTATTTCCGACCATCAAGAGAACAGGATTTCTAGTCTTTCTACCCCACCCGCGTGACGTCAAGAGCGCAGAATTCTGAGTGGATTTAAGGTGGCTTCGACATGGGTGATCTCTCCAGTACAGCACTGGTAAACCCCGTTGGGGCACTGAAAGTAGAATCTGATGTATTATTTTGCATATCCCAACGCTCCAAACACCACGCACCCCTCCGTCAAGGCATACCAGTCTTGAAATCGGTTCAGATTCGTCATGGCAACCTGCTTCTCTGCATGAGTGGCTTAAACTGATTGCACACTTCCCCGCGGTGAGTGGACTTCATGGGAAGACCAGACGAGGCTTTCTGAACGACTGCTCGTGATATCCTGACTTCAACGTTGACCCTGACTCCTGTTCAAATCTTCGAGAGAGATACAATTGTCTTTTACTACCTTGGTAGTCTGGGACGGCTTTCGTGGTTAAGATGGGTTGGCAAAGGAGCGAACACAATGTAGGATTTATTTTCATTTCAGGAGAGGAAGGCTATCGGGCGTGTCGTTTACCGGGATTATTTACTGATTCATTCACGGGTGTTATTTCCTTGCTTGAGAACGGCCAATGGATTGATGTCGAGGTCGATTTAACAATGGGGTGCTCAAGAATAACTCAATCCAGTATTTCCGTCTTGATAGCGACCTTCTTCTTCTTGAACCTCAACTTTGTCTTCTTTACGTGCTGTAGATTGACATCTTTCATCTCCAAATCCTCGATCTTCTCCCAACCCCTTTCGCTTTCCGTAGAGACTCTGCTCTGAATCACTCCCTCCATCGCATCATCCTCTGCCTTCACGGCACTCAACTCTACGGTGTGGATTCTTCTAGAGTACCGAAGTGAGCATAACGTCCAATGGTGAACTTACTCTAATGTGACTTCTTACCTTTCCTTGGCCCGTTTCTTTCTTCTCTTCTTTTCTCTCTTCTCTCTTTCTTCTTCCTCATCGTCTAGAAGCTCATCTAGAATCTCCCGCTGCTTTTCGTTGAGATGGAGGTCTTGCTTCATGTAGGCCAGCCGGTTATCGATTATCTGAAGCTGCTCGTCCGTAGTATTGGGGTCTGAAGTAATTTTCTGGAGGAATGCAAGGTTCTTTTCAATTGCCAGAAGACGTTGGGCTCTGCTTGGGCTTGCCATTTCGAAGATTCTGTTTGCGTCGGTTGGGAGTGTGTGCGAGAGCGCAAGGAGTTGTTTTGATGATGTTGAACTCGGATCTGTGTTGCAGTGATTGTGGAAACTTAACTCTTCCAGGTAAAGGTGAACGGCGCTTTGATTTTGAAACTCTTTGTGGCGAGGGTTCAGAAGTGAATACCTTGCATGTACATGCACTTGCGGGTCACGCCGAAGTGAGCAATCTGGTTTGCATATAGACTCGCCTATATTAATCCTATATTTTCAAAGGTTATTTATGGGAGATAATTATAGTTGTGAGGCTATCCTTGCTGCATTAAGATACATGTTAGAACTGATGTTCTTCCCCAATTGTGGTTGGGTGAGCGAGCTCCATCGGGATAAGCCTAACTCCCAGTCCCTCTCCCACTGCTGCAGCAAGTTCGGCTCTTGTCGGTCTGTACCTAGTCGCTAGGTTTATGGCGCGCTATTGCACGACTCCCTCAGCATCTGGAGAAACCGTTGGCTGGAACTTTTACAGTGTCACGTGTAGAAATAAACACAATTCACTCCCCTTTCGCTAAGCGAGATGTCGTAGCTCTCTGTTAAGACTGTATATATACGCTCTAGACGTGGATAAAGTATATGCATTGCAACTGAAAGACATTTCTCGACACCATAAAAGGACTAAGCGTACACTGTTCTTGTCCCCAGCCCCCAACAATTGTGCGCCATCCAACAAACTCTCTCTTCGAGCCATCGCTTTGTGTGCATCTTCGCAATGAGCAAATCGGACAAAATCTTGCGGAACAGCGCTTCGAAATCAACGGCTTCGAAGGACTAAGACTTCGGCAATACAGAATAGAACAAGGCCATAGATAAATTCCCCAGTCACTGCAAGTTCTTTACCGAAGATGCTGATCGGTACAAGGGTGTGGCGGATATTTTCGTCAAACAGGTCAAGCAATTCAACATGCCACTTGCGATGTTAATTCAGAAATAGCACATTGAACCATTCTAAAGTTTAGTTTGTTAAAAATGACAATGCTGAATTGATTAGGCTTCCGGAGGGAATGCCGTACTCAAAGGAGGTAGGCATCAGGCATCGATGCTCGACGCTAGTGTCGCTAAGCGACACTCATCCATCGGGTTGTACTTCGACAACCCAACACCGTCTGCATCCCCTGCGACATTATCAGTCTCTCTTTCGCACCTCACTGATGACAGGGCTAGATATCAACATCTCGAGAGTTACTGCTTCATACCATGGATCCGCTCGCCCCCAATACAGGCACCACCGAGCCGCGCGATGACCGGAAAGCCCTTTTGTTGACATTCAACTTGCCGACATCAAAGCATTCACAGAAAGCCCGAATTGCAGCCCCAGCGACCTTCAACACATCAGTATCTACCTAGCGGTTATGATGGCCAAGATCTCCCCCAATCCAGGGTCAGAAGTGCCTGCCGCCCAGCGCGCATCTACGTCTTTCGGCATGTCCACAAACAATAAAGCGGTCTCAACTCCTCGCCGTGACGTAATTCGCTACATTCGTAGACCACACAGCGTGCACAAGAGAAGAGGAGACGGGGTGCAAATGGGGGTTTTGAGTATTGCGAATGGTGGCCTGGTTCCTGTAATTGCTGCTTTGAGAGGGGCGAGAAGAGGTCGGGAACAAAGAACAAGGTGCGAATGGATGAGACTTCGGGTTCTGGAATGTTTAGGTAAGTTTGAGAGTTCTCTGCTACTTTAATTTGCTGAAATTTCTTCTGCAGCAATTTGTCATTCCGAATTAGAGAGAATAGGAACGGCCAAGGAGAGGGTGAGAGTGGGGCTGCTGGAGGAATGGGCAATTGCTAAGATGATTAGGAGAATGAGGGATTGTGTCATGCTTTTTCTGCACTGCATTCTTTTCACCAGATTTGTCGTTTTGATTTCCGATTTTTCCTTACGGGAAGTATAGACTTGTCACTGGATAAAGTATTCAATAGTGGCTTTGAGTAGGCTTGTTTGCTTCCTGGAGCAAAGTATCAAATTCCGTCTCGTCAATAATCGACAAACGCTCCTCGTTAGATTTCTGCCTACATTATCGTCGTGCCACTTTGTCATACCTCTCGAGAACCCTATCCGACTTGGTTCAATTTGACTAAGGATACACGCATGATTTATTCTCTCATATCTCATCAATGCCTACATTGCCTTCATCAAGAGAGTACCTCGCGGTGTGGGATTGAGTTGCCGTCTTACTTGATGAAACAGCCTCTACGTCTAATCCAGACAGTGAATTTCTCTTCCGTGACCCCACTGTGCACTAGTCTAGAAGCCTTCAAAATGCCAACTCTCAACAACATTCTCTTGGAGACCACGGTTCTGGTAATGGACTTGACGTTTAGAACAGTGTATCGATTGAAAGGGAAGTTGTTCCTTGAGACTTTTCCCCTTCCTCTAGCTTCTTGTAGTGCGCCTCGAGAGATCGACTAAAGGCGGCTTGGTCTGCAAGTGATGGAACAGGGTCGGTAGGGGCTTTTCTGCTGTGCAATGAAGTTAGCTTGACGGCAGGTGGAGGGTAAGATAAAATGCTGTTTGGGTGAGGGCAGAAGGCGATAGTCATTCTTTGTGGTATGAGTTTTCTTCCTGGGGCATATCGACATCTCCATCGTTGCTCAAGGGGTAACGTCTTGTTCTCGAATGGTAGCTCGACATTTCGAAGTCTAACGCGCCTGGATGGAAGTTAAAACCTGACATGCATGCAGTACCGGAGAGGTCGCGTCTCGACTTTTTCTGGGGAATTGGCGTCAATGTGGTGTTGAGCGCCTCGGGGACGTGCAAGCCATTTGGAACCTGGATATTGACAATCTGGTGCTTCAGTAGCTATGGGATGGCTCAAATCTGGGCTTGCGCTTTCCGTCGGTAGACGTGGAGCGGAATTAAATCACTTGTATCGCGCTCTTCGAGGAAGAAAACGTGTTTATGACCGCGCTAATTCTCGTGTGCTCGAGGCAACATTTCACAAACGCGACTCAATTCATTGCCATTTCGGTGAATGATAATGAGCCTGGAAGAGCTCACTGTAGTTGAATCAAAAGTTTTCTCATTCACAAAGCTGAAGAAATCCTACATCTGTACCCATCTCCAAGCTTGATCGCGGGGTAAGCATATGATTATGTTTCATCCATGGATGGTAATCACGAGAGCAGTTAGTTTTGATGTATTAGATGGTCCTTGATATTTGGGAAACGCCCGAATTTACCATACAAACGCCCGAAACCCCTCCCTGGGTATCGAAATCAAATTGAACTCCAGTCAAACGACTCCCTAATGTGCAGCCTGCTGCACGTGTATGCCTTCTTCATCCTGAGCTCAGATACCCCCCTTTATTCTTCTTGGCTGTCGGAAAATTTGGTACGGACTGCGAGGCTACTCATTATTAGCAGGGACTCGGCGAGGTATTCGTGCATGTAGAGACAGCTTACTTGTTGTAGGAGATCTCGTTGAGTGGTTGACCTTGAATGAAGAGGGTGGCTTGCGTGGAAACAACAACCTTCGTAGGTGAAGCGACACTAAATTGTTAGTTTTGCAAATTCGTCCATTGTTGGGATGCATGTATGCTTACTTGCTGATGCTTGGTGCTGACTTGGAGAAAGCGGCCGGGGCAGGGTAGTCCTTCATGCTATTACAAGTTAGTACACATTATTAGGAGCAAGAAGTTGGGAAGGAAGGTATGACTTACATCTCGTGGTATATCTTCACAGCTTCCTTTGAAACAGCAGCAGTTGGCAAGGTCATCTTGACAGGCTTGGAAGTCTTCGAGATCCTGGATGACTTGACGAGTTTGCTGCCAGTAGATCGGGTGATCATGCGATGAGTCTTCGCAGCTCTGAAGGATGGTGGACAAGTTGGCGAGTCAAGGTTGGGAGTAGTGGGACTGGCTTTAGCCAAACGAGTCGATCTGCGAGGGGCAAGTGGGTTGCTGATGAGTCCCATGCCGGCAATTGAATTGGAAGGCGCCTTAACCTTAGACTCAATACTTGTGTGAGCCGGGGTCATGGAAGCAATGCCTTCACGAGTGTACATACCTCGAGACAGTTGATGTGGCTCTGGAAGAACACTGTGATTGGCTGTCTCGGACATTGACATTGACTTGATTGGCGACATGTTGTGGCTGTGGTCAGGCTGTGGCGTTTGGTATTGTAGATACGGCTGAGTACTGTTGCTATTGTGGTGATAGTTTGCTTAGTTGAAGTTTTCTGTGACGCGACGGACTGATGTTACTATTGTTGTTGTTTTGTTGACATGGAGAGAACATTTATACTGGTTGGGCGCGACCTCGCTTAAGCGACTAGCGTGTTTGGGTCATCCGTGGTGGAAATCAGGCCAACTGGAACGTGTCATGACTCATCGGCTGCCTAAACGGTGAATATTCATGATCAGATGCTATATGAATTGCTAGGTTGGTTCGACAACTTCCAAACTAGGCAGCCTTAGGCTAGACCTTTCAACGGGGTCGGTCTGTTCTGGTAACAATTTGTTTACCCATTCCAGGGTGACACAATTCACTCACGACTCCACTGTGGTGACCCCTTCTTCCCCAGAGCAAGCAGTCACACATGGTGTAGTGTCTCATTTGGTAGAGCAGTGACCAAGAAGAATGAATAGGAAGTCCCCATATCTTGCTCAATCCCATTTTCGCCAGTGCGTCAGTGCGGTAGTCGATGCTTGTGGGACATCATGGCAGATCATGTTTTGGGAGGTCCCGTCTTTATTTGTCTTCAAATTTGTAGGAATTTGAAATACGGCATTCGTTCTTTCTAAAGTGATCTGAAGCCTCCGGCATGTTTTCGCTGAATGCCATTCATAAGTGGCTTTTCAATTTTGAAGCCGAACATGCGGATCATTTCAACTTTGTCTACTTTGGTAAGTACGGCACTCCGCTGTCGCGACCACCTTTATGAGCCGTCCAGAAGCAGTACCTTGACATGAGTGACTTGCAATCCCTCAGAACAGGCTGGGAGACCAAGTCTCGACCATGAACATACAACATAACACAGATGTACAGCCTAAAAAGAATGGTACTATTGATCACGAGCACCATAAGAGACACCGTCTTCTAGTGTCAAGAGTTCCTGCGCACTAACATTAGGCATGCGAGATAGTTCTCCAGCTTCGTACGCCTAGAACATGTTATCGACCCCGTGAAGCTAGCCAACACAGATAGAGAGCTAGGAAGTGGACAAGGAGACTTACGATTCGGTGCTGGGCGTTTAGCAACTTATATTGCTGAATAGATTAAACAGGTCGCGTGATAATACTCGCAGACTGCAGATTCAGTGGGTTGTCCCATGTGTAAGAATCATGGAAATCGGTAGTCAACACCATTCGGACATTGTCCGGACTTCCTCCACTGTCGTTGAGGATGTTTACTGAGGTGCAAGCATCCGTACGATTTGGCAGGTAGAGCAGGCACCTGTCATCATCGATGAGCGATGAGAGGCGTTTCAGAGCCTTAGAAGGAGTAAGGCCTCCTATCAATAATAGAGTTCCATATTCACGTCACGTCTCACGACAGTTTGCACCGAAAAATAATATTTAGTCACGGAATTGGCATTTTATTTCAGAATCGACGATATTTAATCCTCCAAGCCAGTAGCTCAGACCATTGCACATACCTCTAACTCTCACTTCCACCCAGAAACCCGTAGCACAACCACCATCCATATCTCGATCTCAACTCTCAAAAACTGCCCCGTCATAAGTAAAGACAACTAAGCCAGAGGGCTTACTCTCAGTATCATATTTGCTACACTTCATTCACTCTTGCTTCTTCGTCTCCTCCATAGGTCCACTCTTGAGGTGGTGGGCAAAGACCATGCTACGACTTGTCAGCTTCTATATGCATCGAATCAAGATTGGACTAACTTACTTGTCGAAGGAAGGGAGGCACTGCTGGTGAACGATCAAGGCTCGGCTGTTATCAACCTTGGCTTCCCTACGTATTGTTAGCTCTGTTTTCTCAAGATCTCACTTCGCTCAGGACTTACTTCGCCATCTTGACTCTGGTTCTCGCACGTTCCTGCAATCGCTTCGATCTGTCGATCTTCTGATCCGCCCTAACGATATTGTTAGCCGCCTTGCTAACTGCAACTGCTGCCCCATCGATACGTCGCTTAGCTGCTCTGACCAAGTTCGCAACCCGGCCAGCACGGGCGGCGCTGATCTTCTGCTCAGCGAGCCAAGGAGCATCTCCAGGGCCCAGCTTGACGAGGCCGGATGCGACGGGTCGGTAGATGGGCATCTTGGGCTGGGTTGGGGCGGGGAGAGCGAAGTTCGTTGGCATCTCGGGCTCGGTGATGCTTGAGATGGGGAAGCCGTCTGGAAGGCTCTTGACTTCGTCGTGATACTCCTGGCTGGCCTGGTGGTATTTCTCGACGGCGGCGACGTGCTTGTCGACTGCCTTGGCGTAGACTTCGGCTTCTTGCTCGTAGCTGTCGAGAGCTAGAGCGTGGGCTTCCAGATCGTGGCGATATCGTTCGCGGTTGACGATGCTTTGGAGGGCATTGGATGGGGTTGAATCTTTGGAGTCCATGGCGACGGTGGTGGTCTTGATGTTGTTTTGAGTTGTCATGTTTGCGAGGGAGTTTGTTGATTGGATGGTGAGTTTGATGATTGATTGGTTGAGGAAGCGATCTTGGTGAGATTGTTGTCGATCTTGATGTTGTCTCGAGAGTCAAGAAAGATTGAGACGAAAAGGAGAAGCGAGATGTATTGTTGACAATTAGCGCCTTCCTAAGCGAGATTCAGGGGCTAGTCTGATGTGGAGGTTTTGAAAAGTATTGACGCCAGGCACTCACGGCTTGCCCTATTCTTTCTGCCTGAATTTACTACGAGCGGAGTTCCTATTCCCAGATGAAGGTCGGTACAAGTAACTTCAAATACTTTGGCTTCAGGCCGTCATCTGTGTTGAGCCCCGAACCTCACCGGTGCGGCGTTTGAACTCCCTCGCTTGGGTAGATCAAAATTGGTTGAGGAATGAAGCTCGTCTAATATAAAATCATCTTGTAAATACCTCAAGATCAGGCAAAATGGTAGTATAGATTTTTCAAGAATGGTTTCAGCTGACGAAATCATTCCATTTTGGAAGTCAACTCCAAAGAGTACGTTAGTTTGATTTATTTCATTGCAGACTTAATTGGGTTGAAATTTCGAGCAACTAGGAAAAATACTGTAGTGAGAGTGGGTGTGAGTATATTTCTCATGCCTATAAATAAAACAATTGAGAATAGGTGTTACGAGGATGACTTCGATACAATAGCAGACATTGGAAGTTCAAAGAGACATGAAAAAAGTCCACTAGTACAAGACCACCAGTTGCATTTATTTGAGAGCTACTGCCCTCTCCTCCCTCTCTTCTTTCTCATACTCGGCAATCGCCTCCCCGTCCATAATTCCATCGGCATAACTCTCCCCAGCAAACTCATACCACTGGCGGGATGGACAACTGGCACGCTGCACCCAAACAGTACCCAAACTTCATCCCCGGGCTGTGAGTTATGTGGCGCCATACCAAAGCCTCCCTCTCTTGTAGTCATGAGTCTCTTGCGGTAGTAGTACATCGTCGCGGCGGCATCCAGCGTGTACAACTTTGCGTCGGCGCTCACGCCCTCGTCCGCAGATGGTGCGGAGCAACATGCCATCCAGTCATGCACCCAATCTTCTAAACTGCAGCCATGGATGAGGAAGCATTTATTGTATTGGAACCACTCTGGGAAGAAGGACTTATAATCTTTGATAATATGGAGCGCTCGGAGAGTAATTTCGTCGAAACAACGGAGACTGAAGTCGGGGAGCATTGGCCGTTTCTGATATCTCTTGCACAAGAGAGAGCGAGCCATCTCCTCCATAAGGCTTGACCCGTCGTAGGAAACAAACCTGGTCGGGTTGGGCTCTTCGGTGGACTGTATGAGCTCGAAGCAGGAGCCGCCAGTGTTCGAGGCGTGTCCCAGCCCGTCTACGGTGGCAATGAAAAGGCCCCTTGAAGATAACGTTATGAGATCAGCAGAGATATTGATAATAGGAAATGTACGTTTGGACGCAGAATACGGTATTGGCTTTTTTCCGTCATCTCCTTTGCCAGCCCTCACAAGCTCGATATGATGTTAGAGCTTTACTCCAATGGAAACGATATACAAAACCCTGTAGCGCTGACCACTCCAATCCGGAATCTAGGACGACAGATTCGGCTGCTTCTGATGCGGCCTTCCATAGCAGATGATGTCAAGACTCTTGTATTGCCGGATGGTTCTGACTACTAGTTCGGCGTATACTGTGGCAACGCTTGCGGCATAGTCAGGCTGCAGAACCAAGATCTTGGAATCGGTTGCAAGGCCAAGCAGGCCGGAGATCCTGTCTTGTGGATCCAAGCACTGAACTCTAATGGACATATTAAAACCTAAAGCATGGGTTCTTTCAAGCCATGGCCTCGAACAAAAAAGTCTTGTGTCTCTCGCATGCTTCGCTTCTTCGAATCCGGGATTTCCCCTCATCAACCCAGCGGAAGTTGGCTTCTCAAACTATTGAAATACCGTCTTCAGAATACAAGCCTTCAACATCATAACGGGTGTAGACATAGAAAAGCTGTTCGTCTAGTGGGAAGGGGGTTTCTGTTTATGATATTTTGCCAATTGAATTACTATTTACAGGCGTGTATTCTCTCTCATCCCCATCCCCCCCCCCTCCTCCTTCCTCCCTTCTTCTCTCTTCCCTCTCTCCCTTTCTTCGCTCCTCCTCTCGCCCTTCGAGCAAACTATGCAGCCCCCACCACCAAACAATGCACACATCCAAAACCCCTCCCGTTCAATCCAATCCACTCCTCCTTCAATGAGAATATGCAACGAATCTCCCTCCATCACCAATCACCACTTAAGACCCATCAAAGAACGCCTCATCGCCCGAGAAAAAGAACAGAACAGAAGCAAGAAAAGGAAGAAGCTGTATACAAGCCAATCGAATCCACAATTACAATATCATTTTTATCACACCCCAATTTCAGCCGCAATGCACATCCCGCCCCTCGATTTATTCCCATCCAATCCAATCCAATTCAATTCCACTCTCAAGTTTCGGGTCTTAGTACCGAGCAGGACTCCCCGAAGTTCCCCTCGCATGTCCCTGTCCAGGCATAGGAGGAGCATTCTCGCCATCAAACAAATCCTCGAGGTACGCACTTGGAGCACGTTCGTTACTACCATATCCCTGATTGAGATTCAATGTGCTTGAGCTGGTCATGCGATTGACTTGGCCTGCAATAAATGGACTGTCGGGTGGTGAAGGACCCATACTCCTCGTGCGGCTGTAACCTTGTGATTGTGGACCGAGGTTTGAGAGGGAGATGGCGGGTTGATGACCGAGATGGACTTGAGATTGACCGTTTGCGACGGAGGCTGCGCCAGATGCGTAGTATCCCGCTGGGAGGTAATTACTGCCCCGGTTTCCTGGGTTGGCGAGTCCAGCACCTGCGGCTCCAGCAGTGGGAGAGAAGAACAAACTGCTTGTGCTTGCTCCACCTGGTGCTGTGGTTGGACGAGCACCTTTCTTTCCACCCTTGTGTCCGAGTCCTGAAAGAGAGATTGTGGAGTCGCGATCGGAGTACTTGTAGAATGGTGCTGGAGGAGCTGGTGTACGGAAGAGGGCTTTCGTGTCAGCCATGTTCTGGTGTTGAGAGGCACGTTTGACAGATCGATGGAGAGACCAGGCGACCAGACCACGCCACAGAAGGACACTGATAGCCATGAAGCCGAGAATGGCTCCTACGATGATGAAAACGGTTCCATCTGGTAATGTACTTTGTTGCATGAATGGAGCATTTGCGGTTGGCGGGACTGAAGCAGTCACAGGCTGGATTGCACCAGATAGTTTAGGCAGACCTGTGAGAGCTCCACCTGTTGTAACAGCAGAGCCTGTGATGCTTGTTGCCCCAGAAGCCTGACCCGTTGTTCCGGATCCGGTGATAGTTGGTCCTTGAGAGAGGGAAGTTGTTTGGCTGGTGGTTGAAGCGGAGTTTGAGCCTGTTGCTCTTGAAGAAGATGCGGTGGATCTAACGCTGGCAGTTGAAGCCGTGGTTTGTGTGGCCGTAGCCAAGTCTGGAAGAGAACTCATTGTGAATGTATGTGGTTGGGAGAGAAGTTCGTGGGTAGATTGAAGGCTGTGAAGGAGTGTAGGCGTGAGGCGAGGTAAGATGATCCTTCGGGTTGTTGATCAGTATCCAAAATGCTTTACTCGATGATATCCAAATGGAATTGAACAATTCCAGTGTAGTCCAACTCGTGATTGTGATTCGAAGTATCTATAAAGGGTGCAGGATGTGCGAAAGAGAGGATCGTGAAGAATCGGTTTGTTGACGTGAGGTCCAGTATCCAAGTCGATCCCTCCTTTTAGGCCCGATCAAACAATGGTATAAATCCAAGCCTCTGCAAAGGATTCAGGATCTGCGAAAGAGCGAATAGTGTCGAATCCGTTTGTTGACCAAAAACCCAGTATCCAACTCAACTCGACTCGACTCAAATCAAAATCCCCTTCCTTTCAAGGCAAACCTAAGCAAACACTGAATCAATAGCCTTGTATTCTCCTAACCTGCCAACTGCCGTCGGATGTCGTGCCTCAAGTAGAGTCAGTCTGCCGTGGTATGTTGTAGTCGTGGTACAGATCTGCTGCTGCCGTCGTGTCGTGTGGAAGGGATCTTGGTTCCCTGCGTGCGATGTGTTGGGTTTCTTGTTGCCCCTTCCAAGCTTCAATCAATTATCCGGCAGGGTCGTAAATACAGTGAATGTATTGTATGCGAAGAGATGGTATGCGATGCGGTGCGGTGCGGTACGGTGAGAATACTGTGATGTTGTAGAACGAGTGTGGTGGTGATGCGATGCGATCCGATGAGGCGGACAATTCCTTCGTATTCTCTCTGCTGTGCCCACTGTTGTTGTCGACTCTGCTCTGCTCCCTCTCGTGTTGGCTGATCGCAGTTCCTGCATTCTTCACGCTACGGCTGAAAGGGGATTAGCTTGATGGTCCAGCTGCTATATTTAGTCGCTGGGGGCAACTGGGGCGGTGAGAGGGCAGAATAGACTTGGCGTCTTGGCATTTGACGATTTTATTTTGAAGCTTCCTCCAGTCCAGTGCAGAACGTCAGACTGCCTCGATTTGCGCCTCTCTCAATTTCAACACTACCGCCACCACAACCGGTAGTAGGACTATACGATTGGAATTGAGAAGTTCGGATCTACGTCTACAGCTGCAAAATGGGTACCGCGAAGAAAACCCGAAAGTTCGGTGCCGTACGTCCTCTCTCCTCATCCATCTATCTGCCCTCCCTCAGAGACATAAGACTAACCCCTCCCAGGTCAAACGTCTCATCGGCCAAAACGACGCCCGTCTCAAGAAGAACCAAAGCAAAGCCGAAGATGAATCCAAGAAGAAAGAAGCCGCCTCGCAGATCGTGCGCGAAGTGCCCCAAGTCTCCTCCGCGCTCTTCTTCCAATACAACACCGCCCTCGTGCCACCCTACTCGATCCTGCTGGATACGAATTTCCTCTCGCATACCGTGCAGCGCAAACTACCTCTGCTGGAGACGTTGATGGATACCCTGTATGCGAATTGCATACCGGTGATCACGTCGTGCGTGATGGCGGAGTTGGAGAAGTTGGGTCCGAAGTATAGGATTGCGTTGAGGATTGCGAGGGATGAGAGGTGGACAAGGATGCAGTGTGACCATAAGGGGGTCTATGCTGATGATTGTATTGTTGATCGGGTTATGAAGAGTAAGATTTATATCGTGGCGACGAATGATAGGGAGTTGAAGAGGAGGGTGAGGAAGGTTCCTGGTGTGCCGATTATTAGTGTTGCCAGGGGGAAGTATGTCGTTGAGAGGTTACCGGATGCGCCTGAGAAGTAGGCTGGATGAGGAGTATGGTGGATGAGAATTTGGTGGATAGAGATTGGGTTTAGATGGATGGTGAGAGGGCATTGCATGGCGTTTTTGGAGGGGGGTTTGCTTGGGCGTTCTGGTTGCATGGGGTATTGGGACATGAAAAGTGCTTCTTACACCAAGGGATCAAGGTGTCGATGCTCAAGGACGATGGTGTCGCTAGACGAAGTGGGGTATGTGGTCTTCGAACACCAAAGGCTATGTCTAGAAGTGCTGGCTTGTAGGCACTGATTCTGAAGTGGAAGTCATGGGAGGGATATCTAATTTTCTAGATATCAAATGCAACGCCTGAAATAAGCCACCCTTTTTTCCATGAAAGTTCTATACTCCATCAGTTTTCCATCTTCCAAAGTCCTTGGATCTGGTGATCAGTGTCAACACACTCTCTAAGCGAGCGTACACTCAAATCCCAATCGGAGTCAACAAGGCGCGCTACCTTTAAGAAACAGTATACATCTCACAAGTTTGAGAGCATGTTTCTCAACCATATCAAATATCATGACACGCCTTGGCACGCCATACACTTCCTTCGAGTGCAAAAGGCAGAGAGGGGGGCGGGGAAGTTACGATGATCCAATCCAAAGCGGCAGTCCATGTTGTAAAAAGTAAACAGTAATAAACATCGCATCCAACACCCTAAGCCAACATCCTAAGCCAACCTAGCTCAACTAACATAGTAACAATATTTCCCTCCCTATTACCGAATAAACTTCCACTTACAAAGCACAAAGAACCCCAAAAGTTAAATATCCGAAAACAACAATCCACCAAAGGCAAAGTTAAAGTTGAAGTCTACTCTCCACCTCCTCCCCTTCCCTCCCCAGATCTCATCCTCCCCATGGTCACCTTAACCAGCATCCGGAATCCGAACCTCTCCTCACTCCACACCATCCCCACATCCACATCCACATCCACATCCTCGGCCACATCTCATCTCCAGCACCTCAGGCCCTCCAATCTTCCAACAGTACACTACCGTATCCTAGAGTAGCCTAGAGCTTCCTTTCCTCAGCACTCTCTCCCCGAACCACAAATTCAAACCCCTCCAACTCCCAACTCCCAACATTCAATAGCCAACAGTCAACATTCAACAACTGCCAAATTTCAATTCTCAAAAACCGTACTTTGAAATACAATACTTAATTACTCTATTGCCATAGCTTGAGGCAGAGAAGAAGTGGTGATCTACGTGTCCATCTCAGTGCAGCACAGTAGGAAAGAATAGAATACAACTACAAATACCTTATTATGAGGAGGGGGTGTCTGTCACTTGACAAGACCGCAATCCAGACACACTCGAACCATCCCACATAGACAACGCGCGCAGGAAATGTCAAGATAAGATCAAAACAGAAAAAATTGTCATTCCATTCCTTTCCATTGAATCTCATGCATACTCTATACATACTATCAACACACTCTTACTCCATCCTTCATCTTGAAGTACCACGACCACTCATCTCTCACCCACTCACAGCTCATCAGCTGATCAGCTGCATGACCCTTGACCCTCGAACCTCGAAACCCAGAACACAAAAGCACAAACAAGCAAGCAGAAAGAAGCAGAATTATCTATTGCTTGTTCTTCTGTTGAGCCGCAGGACCCATCTCCTTGTCGAACGCACCATATGAGACTTCCAGGCTGGAGATAGCGCTAATACCCACACTTAAGATGGCGAGGAGGAGGAGTGTGACGAGGAGGCCCATGAAGAGGCCTAGGATATGTTAGAACGAGTGCGTTTCTCAGATGTCCAGCCAATGAAATTAGCCAGTCGAGCACATCTATCAAGATGAGGTGGGGAAAACAAATCTCGGATTGGGAGAGTGGATTTAAATGGGCGAGCTGAACAGTTGGGAATAGTAAGGAAAGAAAGAACATACCAGGTGACAAAAAGTTGTACTTCTCAAACAACGGTCTTTGGTCTACAGTGCCGGACTCATTCCTTTCACGGGCATAGATATCCCTCTTAAGATCCATATGCAGCGGCTCCATGAATTTGGGTTCGTAGACAATAGCTTTCTCAGTCGTTTTCTCGGGATTGACATTTGAAGCTGGTGTGCTGAGGAAGATGACAGTGTATTTTGGGCCGGTGGAGAGGGCGTGCAGGTGCTGGTAGAGTTTTGAGTCTGGGCGGGTTGGTTATTAGTATATTTCTTCCATGGTGGATTCAAGATCGAGGATATAGAAAAAGAAGTCAAGACTGCAAGCTCGAGATGCAGACCCAGTAAAAAGAAGCTTATCAAACTCACCAATATCCTCAATCATCCTCCCTCTCTCCTCTTTCGATCCCTTTAAACCTGCCCAACTCTCCCGCGCCACAGAAGCCTTCCCCCCAGCAATCGCACTCTTCACATCACCCAGCCTCACGACCTGCGCACCACATTCCTTCTCTAGTAAAGCCTGCAATTCATCCCCATCACTAGCCTTCAAACCCAGTACATCATTGACAGCCAACCGGCCCTGGACAGAGGAATGTGCAATAGCGTTCCTAAGATGCGGGGCGTGTGCGCTGAGTTCGGAGGAGGTGAGGGAAGGTTGTGTAAGGATGTAATAGATCTGCGAAGGGCAGGTTGAGAGATGCGCTTTGCCTGAGGTGAGGATGGAGGTAGAGGATTGGAGTTGTGCTGAGTTGACGTCTTTGGGTAATCTATTGAATAGTCTGGTTAGCTTGAATGAAGTGCTTGAATTGGAATTCGGATTGAAAAGCGACATCTCCGTAAAGGTTATCTGGTCTAATATCTGCAATGGAGGGCAGCTTGCATTGTAGACCTAGAGGGGAGAGAGATAGGGAAGGGCAATCAACATACGGCGAATCCGAGAACATCAAAAACGGACTCGTGTCTTTAAACGCAGCGGCGCATGTAACCGTAGCTGCCAATGCAGCGATGGAGAGACGCATCGTTGCTTGTGTTGTTGTGTGGTGGTGGGAGGAAGATTGGCTTTGAAGTTGATGATGTCTGTCGAGCTTGCGGAAGCTTCCATACCATTTGATAGCAGCAGCCTTGGACAGAGGAGAGGACTTGGCAGCGGAATCCCGCTCCGCTGAAGAGTATGTGGGCGGAGCGCAAGCCTTATCAAATGCGATATCCACCCCAACCCCGCAAAAAAAGATTCCAGCCCAGTGCAGCTGCAAAGCTTCATGAACATTTCCTGCTTCAAGCCAGACCACGAATTCCTCTTCACCACGCTCCCAACTCCACGACCAATTCCCCGACCACCAATTTTTAAGCCTCTCGAAGATCGATTTGCCTTAATCAGAATAGAAAAAGATGGACCCCTCCCTCCTCCAACCAGGAATATTCCTGCACCCACGCCCCAAGAAGAACGTCCTCAGTTCACAACCCAACAAGCGGCGCAAGATCGAGCACAAGATCGAGGAGATATCCTTCGACAATGACGCGCGCGCGGATTATCTGACAGGGTTTCACAAGAGGAAGGTGCAGCGTGCGAAGAGGGCGCAGGAGGAGGCTGTGAAGAAGGGGAGGGAGGAGAGGGTTGAGATGAGGAAGCAGGTTTGTGGGATTTCTCTCTCTTCTCTTTTTCTTTCTGTGCTTTTTTCGTTACTACTCTTTTTGGTATTTGAAGGTAGATTCGGAGGGGTGGGGTTAGATTTGGGCATTTGGTCTTGGAATTGGAGTTGGAATTATGGGCGAGTGGGAAGGCAAATGGTGAAGGGGATATCTTAAACTCCCATAAACGGCACACACAAGCAAAGTATAACGAAGCTAACAAACCCACAGCTCCGCGAAGAGCGTAAACAAGAACTAGAAGAACACGTCGACGCCATCAACGCCGCCCTCCGCGCAGCAGGCGATCCCGACGTCGCAGACTCCTCCTCAGACTCCGAAGCCTGGGGTGGGATATCCGACGACGAATCCCCTCCCATAACTGCCCCCGCCGCCGCAGTAATCGACCACGAAGAACAATACATCTCGGAAGACGAAGATAAATACACGACCGTGACGATCGAAGCCGTGGATGTGACGAAGGAGGGGTTACATAGAGTTGCTGATGCGGATGGAGATGAGGATGAGGAGGGTAAGGGGAAGAAGGAATATGCTGTCAAGGAGACGGGGGATGATGGCGGAAAGAAGAAGTGGCCGAAGAAGCCGAGGAAGCAGAAGTTTAGGTATGAGAGTAAGGTGGAGAGGAAGGCGACGAGGATGAAGCAGAAGAGTAAGAATAAGGCGAGCGCGGATGCTAGGAAGGGGGGTGGGTAGTAGGTTGGGGTGGTAGATAGATAGATGGATAGTTTGGATGGAGATGTGGAGGAAGCAGATATCTGGAGAAATCCCAAACAAGCAATGGTCGAGAACAGAGAAAGAGGCAGAGCAATGCAGATATAAAACATGTTATCATGACACCCATCGGCAAGAACGGAAGATGCAAGGCAATGCAAATGTAAAATCCGTTGATATCAACTAAGAAGCAGAGCAGAGCAAAGCCAATCGAACCTGTAGAAAACGGAAGCACAGAAAAAGACAGCGTACCACCGCCAGCGCATACGAGGCCTAACTGCAATCATACCTTCCTCCACCACTGCAGTCATCCCATGACATTTCAATCCTCCATCCATCCTCCCATCAATGAAGAACATCTTCTAGAAAAGCAACGAGCGCTCATATCATGTCCATCAAAACAACCTCCAAATATTACCGTGCAGTGTGGGCGAGGGAAGAGCGAAAAGAAGAGAGGCACACCATCCGGATGGTTGTCTAGATGTTGCCAATCTCCGTTTGGAAATCCTCCAGCTCCTTTGTGACGGCAGCGAACTTCTTGGCCATCTCCTCGTACTTAGCTTCCCATTGATCACGGTCTGCCTCAAGAGCTTGGACTTTACGTTCGAAATGGCCGGCCTTGACATCGGTTTGGCGGAGCCTGAAGGGTTGATGGTTAGCTTACGTAGATCTGGATAGATGCATAGGAAGAGACAGCGATGGCCTGCTTCTCAGCAAAGCCGAGCCAGTATAAGAAAAGAAGAGCCATCGCAAATCCAAAGGTATTTCCCAGAACCAAGATTAACTTACTTGTCGTTAGTCTCCCGCAAGTTCTTATCAGCCTCCTCAGCTTCCTCCTCCAAGAGCTGCAGTCTGCGTTGCAGAGTCTCATTCTGTGTCAAAGCCGCTGAACCCTCATCCTTCTCGCCCTTGTGCTCCTTGACAGACGTCTCCAACTTCTCGACCTCGTTCTCCAGTTGGGTATTCTTGTGGGTGAGGGAAGTGATTTCGTGATCTTTGTTCAGGTTCTCCTGCTCGAGCACCTTGATCTTCGCCTGGAGCTCCTCGACCTTGGCTGCGGATTCGTCGGCCTCGATGCGGAGGGAGTTCATTTTCTGTCGTTTGTTACTACCGCTGTTCTCCTCATGTTGCTGGATATTCTGTAGAGGCAAAAGAGATATAGTAGAGACCACAACACGAGGATGCGTTGCAGCGTGGCGTGTTGGGAAGGGAGAGGTATAGAGTTAAGGAGAAGCAGAGCGGGATGGCGGGGTTGTTTTGTACAGGCAGAAATGGGGACACAACTTACCTCCTTGATGCGATCCATGATGGCGGCGGTGAAGAGTAGATCTTGGTGTTGTAGTGGAAAGGACCGAGATGCGAATAGTATTTGGAGATGGCTGTTGAGGTTGGCTGTGGTGGAAGGATGTGAAGTGGTTGGTGGTGGTTGTTGGATTTTCTGGAAGAATCGCGAGACGAGACGAGACAACAGTTGAAGGAGGCCTGGCTGCTGCCGTTGCTGCCCGTTTGGGAGAAGAGGACAGGGGTGAAGATGGTGGGGCAGATTGGGAAGGTGCAGTTTGTTGCTGGGGAGACAGAGCTATTTGGTGTAAACAATAAATAGATTTACCCGATTCATACCTTCACCCCCTGTCTTATGTTTTATGAAAACACCAGCCAGATCAAACCAGACCAGACCAGACCATACAACCAACGCGACTTCAATGTAATATGCCAACCAATTCCATCGAATACCCTCAATTGCGAATCACATTGCGAATTACAATATCGTTGAATCACGAGAGCTGAGAATAATTACGGAGTCGGTTATCACACCCATCAAGATGTTCGCCGCACGCGATCAGGAGAATCTGGTCCATGGCCATCATCAAGCAGCAGCAGCAAAGCCACTCAATCAGACCACTCGCGGCCTGCAACCCAAGACACCAGGAGCCAAATACCCAAAGACGCCATTGAAGATACCTTTGAATGATGAGAACGCGCCTGCAGGCTTTGGAGGGAAGTCAGTCAAGGGAAAGGGGTTGGAGGGGTTGGTGACTGGAAAGAAGGGTGCGGCATTCGATAAGAATGCTTTCGTTACTCCAATGGGTACGCGACTTCATCTCCAGGAAGAGGAGATATACTGATTGAGCCAGGTCCTCGAACTCGAGCTCCCCTTGGCATGAAGACAACAAACGCCAAAGCCAAAGCATTCCAAACTCCCTCCGGACCAGCTCCCGAGAAGGAACTCGAGAAGACTCAACCCAAACAACAAACCAGCGCTCGCAGACCCAAGAAACTCATCCATGCCGACTCAGTCAAGCTCGAGGTTCATGGCGATGAGAGTCCATTGGCAGATCGAGATGTCGAATACTGTCCCCCGAAACCCAAAGACCTCCCCTACGAATCAACCGACTTCCCAAACAACTGCCTCGATTACTCGTACCTGAAGCCTGGAAACCTGATGCGTGGAATCAACAAGACATATCGTCAACAAGTCGATGAGAATGGCATGTCGAGAATAGAGAGAGAGGCCGAGGAAGCATACCAAAGATCCGCGAAGGAGACCGACGAACGAGTGATGAAGATGATGGAGGAAGACTGGACAGTTGGCGATGTACCCGAGACATTCCGCCATCTACGCAACAAGAAATCGCCACTCTCTATCCTCCAAGACGCCAAACCACCCTCCCAACCAACCTCTCGTAAACCCCTGACCGACATCAAGAAACCCGCCGCCCAAAGCAAAGGTCCCGGAACGCTCAATTCGCGAAAAGCTGCATCTGCCCTCTCCGTCCCCTCAAAATCCGCCCCCCTCCAACCAAAAGCCTCAAAACCCACCGCTAAACCATCGTTCCTCTCCCGCCCAAAGCCAGCACCCGTCCCGACAGTCCCAAGCAATGCCTCTACCATGCGCGCTGCTGCCGCTAATGCTGCATCGCGTTCTACAATTGGATATACTAAGGGCCGCTCTGCGTCTAGTATCCTGAATATGCAGACCTTTGCTGCTCCTCCCACATCGACCGATTCCAGCATTGATGCCAAGCCAGAGCGCAGAGAGAGAGTCTTGCAGCGAAGCGCAAGTAATATGTCAACCAGCTCCGAAGTGACCATCACACCTGCTAGATGGGCTAGGGAGAGTGAAGCCGGGTGGAGAAACCCAGCCTTCATGAAGGCATTTGATGTCGAGGACGAGGATGCTGACGCTGATGCTGGATTGGGCTTTGGTGGGAAGGGCTTGCAGGAGTGTTTGAGGAGAGAAGAGGAAGAAGATGAGGAGTTTGTTATGACGCTTGGAAATGGTAATTAGGTGGCTTGGACTCGAACTTGGACTTGGACATGGACTAGGATGGAAGTATTTGGGGTAGAGGGTGTTCTTTGCTTTCTTTTGTATTGTATCATTTCTGGTCATGGTGCGTTGGATGGCGTTCTAGAGAGCTGTGGGGGATACTCTTTTGCAAAGATCAACTTGTTTTGGTACCCTGGGACACTCTTTAAAAGGACGAGGAGGTCCAGAATGCAAGTACCTCAGCTCGCAATTGGAAGGCATTACTTTACCTTACTTTACTTTGCATGGATAATAGGCAGGTATCAGAGCATTATTCTTGTATGTATATTTGAGCCAGTGGAGGGGGTAGAATAGAATACCATGAAAATAAAACGCAAACGCGGTTGTACTTCGCAGCCAAGCAAGTATGGGGTGGTAGTTGTGGTTACCCGTCGATTCCTGGTAGTAAAATTATTCTACACTTTTCTGTTGATTGCGAGTGTGAAGAGGTAGATAATTCTTAGTACTTAATTCATAAAAAGGGAAAGCATGAGAATAATAGAATTGTTTGTTGGTTGCTGGAGAATGCTTATTCGGTGCACAAATACAGACGTCCATATTTCATCTTACCAGGCCAGACTCACCCTCCTCCCTTGTTACCTCTTCACCAGTTGGGATATTTCCTCTTTTCATTTCATAGCCACCCTCGGAATTAGATCGGGTTAGATTATCAACCGAATATTACAGGTGGTGGCCTTGTGGCTTGCCAATGCTCTTTTCTACAGATACAGTTCTTGTACGCGCGCGCTTCCAAGAGCCAAGTCTTGTACTGGATTTGTACACCGAGGCTCGCTCACCGAGTAGAGAGTATGTGTATCTCTGCGAGTCACATTTCATCTTTTCTACATTCTATATTTCTAAATCCTTAATCGGTTTCTACCGTACTTTTTGCATCAGCTTGTATATTTTCGTACCTCTTTCTTGCCACCATCACATCATGAGTTCATCACTGGTACGCAAACAGCTCTCACCCTCCCAACAAGACCCAGACGACGAGCCGAGCGGGAAACGCACCAAGCCCAATACAAACACGATTCAAGCATCTGAGATATGTGCAGAATGCGCACGTCTTGATCTAGACGCCGCGTTCCAGCGAGCCTCGATTCTATACCGCAAAGTCCGCGACGGAACGGCGATGCTTCCACCGCCTGGACTGCAGAAATCACCAGATGGGAGACTGTACTATGCAGATGCTATATGCATGCATCGATTCGGGACGCGGTTGTCAACACCTTCTAGCTGTCCTATGTGCATGTTCTTCGGGGGTATGCGAGTTAAAGTTAAACCCCAACCCGTGTTAGCGAGCAGAGATATAAACTCCTCGCTTTCCGCAGTAGCGAGAGTTGGATGTTCAGACTCGACGCGCTGAAAGATAGCGGGTCGTGGGATGAGATGCAAGATACGGTATTCATGGCTGTCGTTCCCGACGACGATGTCATTCCCGCGGTTGGGCATGAGGAGTTCTGGCTCGAGAAGGATATACCCAGCGTTGGTGGGATATACCGCTTGGGAGCTGAGGAGTCGACGGAGACGGATTATAATATCTTAGTTAGGGCGAGAGAGATGGAGGGGGGTGTGAGTTTGAAGCTTGTGCGGTCATGGCTGGATGATATGTGTAGAAAGTTTCATTGTGGGCTTGTGGGGTGGTGAAGGAGTGTGAGCCTGTTGAGAGGGGGTTTAGGTTGATCGATTGCTGGGCGAAGAAGCCTGCTGTGAAGTATAAGCCGTGGGGTACGACGTATGCAGCGTTGAGTTATGTGTGGGGGACGAGTCCGGCTGATATGGAGGACTGGCCAAGACTGTTCTTGATGCCGTTGCAGTGACGAAGGAATTGGGTCTACGATATCTGTGGGTTGATAGGCTGTGTATCAACCAGAGCGATAACGAGGAGAAAGGATATCTCATCTCGAGAATGACCACTATCTACGAAGCGGCAGAGTTTACCATCGTTGCCGCAGCCGGGTCGGGCGCAAGTCATGGGCTCCCGGGAATTCAAAACACGCCTCGGAATCCCCAGCCGAAATACTTTCTCGACAGCGGAAGTCTTCTCCTCTCCACCTTCCCCGATCCACGACGGGACGTTCTCGAATCCTCGCACTGGACAAGAGGCTGGACCTACCAAGAAGGGATCCTATCAAAACGACGAATCGTATTCACAAAAAACCAAGTCTATTGGGAATGTCAAGGGATGGCTACGCAAGAAAGTCTCAACATGCCACTCTTCCTGACTCCATCGTCAGACGACGATGACGAGCTACGAATGGCGGATTTCATGTTAACGGGGATATTCAAGAACGATGCCTACAGTGGTGGGATAGCGAGTAACCAGGCCGATATGGTAATCATGGAGGACGATGCGTTCAGACTCGATTACGGATTCCCCGTCCATCAGGAAGCTACAACTCGTGCACAGCTTCGAAGTCTAAATGAACATATCCGGGCGTTCTCGAAGCGGAATCTAAGTTATGATTTGGATGTCATCCCCGCATTCTCTGGGATCCTCGGTATGTACAAAACGAACGAAAATTTGAGCCTGCTTCACGAGATGCCGATCTGGTATGGTGATATCTGCGGCCAGTCCGGTGCGCAGGTCAGTTTCGCGCTGACGGTGACATCGTGGTACCACCGCGCTGGATCGAGTCATCAGCTCTTCGTAGCAGAATCATGTGATCGCAGAACTCATCTCCCATCCTGGAGCTGGGCGGCGTGGAAAGGACCCGTGGCGTGGCGGTCACCGCCGAATTTCGAACACGGTGCATTTCTTGAGGATTTAATCACCTCGAATGCGGAGAGCTTGAGGTTTCTCTGGGCGGCTGATGTTTATCTACATCATCCGGATCAACAAACACCTATACATCTACGCGATATATCTACTCATACTCCTTCAACCACTCGGATTCGGGTAGGAGAAGAGAACCCGACTTTAATCAATATCAAAGCCCCTCTGGTATTGAAATACTTCACCCGCAAACCGACGACCAAACAATGGAGTTGGGTACGCAGAGCAGGCCGGCCTGGTCGCGAACCTCTCGATGCTGATTCAGGAGGCTGGGACGAGACGTGGCATCGTATCGCTGGGCGACTGTGCTTCATTGCTGTATCTGTGCCAATGACAGGGGAAGAATGGACGAAAAGACATGAGGATGGGAAGCTAGTGAGTGTATTGATGTTTGCTAGTAGAGATCCAAGCTCTGAGCATGCTAGGGCGAGTTTTTTGACTTTGAGGAAGGTGGAGAGTGTGGAGGGGGGGGAGAGGTGGGAGAGGGTTGGAGTGGTGGCACTTATTGTGCCGAGTGTGTCGCTAGTGAGGTGTGTTACGGTTGGGGATTTTCTAAAACAGGTTCCTGTGCGTGAGGGAGATGGGGAGATAGTTGTTCAGTGAGGGTTATGCGGTATTCTTGCCTGGAAGAGAAGGAGTTATGGTTTAAGAATATGTATACTGCGAGGTCCGTGGGTTCGCTTAGACGGTACAGAGAGTAAACAAAGACACCCCTGACTACCACCTTTTCAATTCATCCGAGCCATCCAACCCACCCCCTGCTCTACCTACCTGAACTCAAACTCAAACCCTAGCGACGACAAAAGCAGCAGCGGCAGGTGCATCATTAGCATATGTGAGATGCGCATCAGCACCACCCTTGCCAGTACAGATGATATCGCCGGTATGGCAAATCTGGTCCGTCTTAGAAGCAGGGACACTGCCGACCAAGTCTGGGTAATCTGGGTCACCAAAAAGGACCACTAACACAGAAATGATCATCAGCTCTGCTATATATTTTTTGCTCCCACTTGTGCAATATGAGATGGGGAGGGGGAGAGGAGGGACTTGACGAACCAGCAGCGATCTTAGCCGTTACTGCAGCAGTAAGTTTCTCGGCTGCATTGTGCAGGATTTGTGCTCCTTGCGAGTAGCCCCCGACTACGATTTTGGTGCTGGGGCATTGGGTGCTTGCTTGGTTGATGGTGTTTAGGTAGGTTGTGGTTCCGGATGGAGAACCTCCTAGGAGGTATCTATTCAACGTTAGCATGACATCCTATTTTCCCAGACTGTGTAACCAAAAGTATCAAAAGCTCAAGAATGGGTTTTGGGCAGCTAGATTCTAGAATGAGATGGAAAGGTTTACCCCAAAACAGAAGCATCATAATCAATGCCCTGGACGGTAACCTTATCCGTCCCCAAAGAAGCTCTGATAGCAGCTACCCACGCCGGACCAGGCGAGCTGCCATCTCCCATATTACCATTCTCTCCTGTACCCTTGGCGAAGAGAACAGTGACTGCTTTGCAAGCTCCCGACAGACCATTCTCATTGATGGGATCGGCTGGTGCGTCGAGAGCTACGAGACTGTTCAATGTTTCGATTTGCCCCATTGCGGCGGCTTGTTGAAGAGAGATAGTAGAACTCATGGTGGTATTGCTACTCTCACTGTCGATGTCGCGGGCGTGGATGTAGGGTAAGGCTGTCGCCAAACCCAAGATGGGGAGGGCGGAGAGAATGGTTGAGGTCTTCATCTTGGCTGTTTGGTTTGGGTAAGTGGGAGATGGATGGAGAAATGAAGGGAATTGTAGAGCAAACTGTTCAGCGACTTGGGCTTTATATCCTTAGGATGATCGTGCTGCATTTTGGCCATCATGTGGTACAAAATATGCCAACTTGAATTAATCCGACCAGAACTCCGGGCGTAGCTCTTTGCAGTCCACACATCCGAAAACAAAGTATTTCTCAATGTAGATCTAAGAGTTAGCTTCTTAGCCCGCTGTACACATCTCACTCCAGAAACAAAGCAGACATTCCAGAATTCCGTAGCCCAAGCTTTGGTTCACCAATCATCTACTCGCTTACAGACACTCCTTTCCGCTGTCAAGAGCACGAGTGCCAAAGTTGCATAACGGAACTGCCCCATTCAGTCTGGCTAGGGAAGCACAATTATGTTTTGTGAATAGGCGGGAGCGTGGCATTGCCAATCATGTATTCGGTACTTGCACGGGTAGTCGTTGTTGTACCGAGTGGTTCGGCGGGCGTACCTGCATTAGGAAGGTGTTTGTTGTTCTTGTGCTACTAAAGTGCTGCGGCAGTTGCACGGAGTTAGAGGGCCGGCATGTGATTTGCGGGGTAATGTATTTCTTTGATGGAACTGAACGAGGGGTTTTTATGCCCATGTCCGAAGTCTTGATGTTGCATTTCAAAGGTGTAGGACAACCCCGCTATGCGTAGAATATATCTCAATTTTGAAGAGTAGCAGCTCATAAGTCGGAAGTGTTTAGTAGATGTAAACACAGAAAGTCAATTTATATAGAAAAGGTTGCGTTTGACTTCGTGAGAGTCATTGTTCAATACAGAGAATTTGCTGCAGATCTGAGTGCGGGGCAATGCAATCATTCTTTCGCTGGGCATGATGGCAGGTGAAGGGCCAGTGATGCAGCCCAGTTCAACTATTCCAAATCAGGTTCATGCCCGAGAAAGCACCAGACGTTGGGCAACTACCAATTGTCCCCACATTTGATAATAAAGCGACGAAAAAGTCCAGGGAGAAGGAGGAGAATCAAAACGATCATTTGCTTACTAAAGCAAATTTTCTGGTCATAAGACAGCTTGGTATCGGATCCAGATTTGGTGGTATATCCGATTTATTTGCTAAGATAATCGGGCTTTTCGGACCAAGTGAAATAAACAATCGGGCGAGTCAGCAACGTTTTGAAAGTCAAGACGAGCGAGAGAAAAAATACATTCAAAAGCAATATAAATCTTAAAGGAGTAATAGTTGCATGGACTCATAAGAGCCATAAGCTATAGTAAGATAAACACATCGGAATTTTCGAACCCACTCCACTCACATATTTCAGTGCTAATATGGCTTAAATTTCTTGTCCTAGCCCCCCGCATTCGAACTCTCATCCGGAGTCATTCTTGGGTCCATGGCGGTTGGAACCTCACTGGCAGTGGGCACCGTCCAGACACCACGTCTGTCACCGTTAAACAGGAACAATCCTCATCAAGAAAATCACAGACATGACTTCCTTTAAAGTTCGGATCTTCCCAATCCGTCTCTTCCCAAGGGTGGTTTCTCATCTCTGGTATCTGGCGTAAGGGAGTCGATGCCGAGAGCGATCAGCATCGACAAGGATAATTGGACTGCATTTTTACAGCAGAACGAAGCCAGTGAGCACAGCCCGAATATTTTGTCTCTTTCGTCTATGCATAGAGCTGTGGCATGATCCGCGCTCAGATACAAGAGTGGATATAACGTAAACAATTGGTTGGGCTGTCGTTCTAGTTCATTCCGACGAAAAATCAGCAGTGCGAGCGGAGAATCTACAATCTTCGACAACAGTGACGGGCTCTTGAAGTCTCTAGGATGGTCGACCATCGACAGATATGATTTGGCGACGTTGATAAGCGCGTGCAATGCCGTGAAGGTTACTGATTCTGTGCCGCACTGAATAAATACTTCTGAGGCTAAGAGCACTTCTTGGATAATCCATAGTCGGTTCCAGTAGTCATGGAGAAGAATAGCCTTCATGTCGAAGAGATATAGATCTAAAGACAACTTCTTTGCATACAAATGCTGTATCAGGTTGGACTTCATCGTTTGTAGAAGCTGGCTCTCACTTTGGGTCAAGAAATTCATTGCCCGCATCATCGCCTGATTTGTATCTCCCAACCACACTACGACTCGGGAGGCTCTAGCATAGATAGTGCCCACAATAGCCTTCTCATTTTCATTCCATAGCATGGAATTCCGCTAACCATAGAGAGTGAAGCAGCGGCATGAGTCTAATCTTCTCCAAAATCAATCAACAACCCTGTTTCTAAGGCTTTCTTCGCCACGAATATCAAATTCTTTCGATGCTGTCCAGATTCCAAATCACCGCACTTGCATAGCTCATGGATTTCAACATCAACCATATATCTTCCCAGCATTGGCTCAAACTTCCGCAGAAGCTCCACAATATCATTGAATCCCCCCTGCGCTGCAATAACTTCTGCCGTTCGTCTATACTCGTCCTGCTGGTCCCTATTTGCCCCTCGTTCAAGTAATAGCCTCACAACGTCCAATTTTCCTGCCTCAGCTGCAGAGTGCAAAGCAGTATCGTTCGCAGCTCGAAAATCAAAGGGATCCTTCCACTTCGGCGTTGGGGTTTGGAAGTTGACGTCCATGCCGGCATCTATCAATACATCGATGATTTGGGCACTGTGGCAGTTGCTTATTGCATTCATTAAGCCATAGCTGTTCTTGTATTGAATGGTGGCTTTGGAGACGAGGAATCGGATGAATGAGGAACTCATGGTTCTTGCAGCAGCGTTGACATATTCCTCCGTCACTGTGAAGCCCCGGTCGAGCAGAAATTGGAGTAATTCTATGGCGGGGAGGTCGTTTGCCAGGGCCTGGGTAGCCCACAAATCAAGCCGTCTTTCGTGTGACAAGGCCTTCAAATAGCCACTATCGTTCGAAATGGGCAGCGGCCAGGACAGTTCTGTATCTGGGTCGAAGATCGCATCGGGAAGGCCGTAGAAATACAGTTTGCAATCCAGAAGAATTTTCCAAAGCTCAACGGACGGCACCATGTCCCTTATAGCTGATTGAAGAGGGCGAAGGTTGGACCCAGAAAGCATGGACATGTGTTCGGTAAGGCTGGTGAGATATTCCAAGAGCTTGGAATTGGACGTCTGGCATGCAAGACAGAGAAGAGCTTCGAATATGTGACTGACTATTCCGAAGACGTGTAGATGGTGCAGAGTGGTGTGCAGTTGCAGCTTCACATTGTTCAATTTGCCAGTCCATGATTCGAGAAAGAGAGACTTAATGTCATCTGTATCTTAGAATGATTTAGCTCATCGGTGTATTTAGATTCTTCTGGCGACTTTCTCGACATCCGTTTCTACCGTAACGAAATGAATTCAGAAATTAAATTCGACATTGACTTACTTGCGATAGCCGAATTCCTTAAAGCCACCACACAATTCCGAATGGTCATGCTCAAAGGATCCAAAATCTTTGTTGCAGGTGAAATATCCTCAGGATGTCGAACTCCTTGCAAATGAGCAAGCATACGGTCAAGATATTCCTCGCTGCTGATATCCTGATACCGGTGTGCTTCAGCACTGTAGTCAAAGCACATTGTAGTACCCTTCGAGAAATATGGTCTTGACATCTTGTATATTGCGGTGCTCAAATCCCATTAAGAAGAGATTGAAAGGAAAGTTCTGGTGTGAGAAGAAGAATCTCTCTTGTAGCCTTGCAACAAGGCAGGGGTGTCCCTTGGCATAGCCACCACCAACCCCCATGGTTCGTAAGCTGTAAGCGAAACAGCATCCCTTTACGGTTGAATGCTCGGTGAGAGCATCGGGAAGGAACAATTTATGATCCAATTTCAAAAATATTCCAACCAGGTGTTTCCCAGCCGCTGGTCAACTGCCCCCAAAATTGTTTTAGTCCGTCCTTCGTCTCTGGATTTGTTGCTACTTAATCTGGTTTGCTTGAACCTGGGGAAGGCGGGGTTAGACTTTCAAACAATAGTAACATCGTACCGAAACTTTCCATCTTCGTGCTCCCAAAAATCCAATCCCTCATCCAAACACCCATCATCGAAATTCGCAAACTGTTGTTGAAAAAGCTCGGGGTCCTCGATGCTATTCGTCTGAAAACTCCCCCACCTCTCAAATACTGTGCGATCCTCTCCACGCCGCCTTAAAATCAATCCCGCGTACGAGCTCCACCGCGTGGTTTGTAGAAGTAGAAAGTAGAGCGATCCATCTGATCCCTTTGCCGTTATATGGGCTGAGTCTTGAAAAGAGGTTGCCGTGTTTGGGTAAATACCGAGGCGCGAATTTGAGCGTTGGTTTCCAGAGATACACCACGTTGAGTTTTGTGGGGATTTCGATGATTCGGGTATCCAGCGGAGATATTGGGCAGAATTTGGAGAGAAATGGAGTCTGGGTTTCCCTTTTCGTTTCATCAACACTGCCTTAGCGAGACAGCCACGGATTTTCACTGCTGTATCTTTGAGAGCACCGAACGCATTTTCTGGATTTACGAGATGGATATCGATGTCAAGAATCTCAGCCACAGGGTGGTGAAGCTCGGGGTCGAAATATACTGCTTCGACTGGGCATTGGATCGATGCCCAGGACCAAGATGGGGCTATGTACTCCAAGACTTTGGGTCCAGTAACACTGTCTTCTCTCACTTTTGATTCGTCGGGATGGGCTCTCCACAGAAGTTGAGCCAAGAAGTTTTTCCTCCATAATCCGGCGCAATACTCGTCTTTCACCATCCGCTGTATCTCAACTGCTAACCCTGCAATCGCGACCAGTTTGTCCGACTCAAAGCTAAGGGTCGAGCGGGAATATTTTTCCACAATCTCTCCCCAGAGCTGATAGCCGTAAGCGGCTATAGTGTCATCACTTGTCGAAGTATCCAGGAACTGAGACTCTATTTTGGTAAAGAGAGTCTTAGTCTTGCTTACACCGGGAACGACATGTGGCAAGCCGGTTGGATAAAACTCGCAACTCGTTTCAGTACGGCATTCCCAATATAGCTGGTCGACTCCGAAATGCAAAGTGCGTGGGGATAGTAGACGTTCCTGACAAACCCATCCCCGACGGTTCAAGGGAGCGCGCTCCACGTTGTTTTGCCACACTTGAGTGTTTACAGCCCAGTACCGTTTACCTAATTTAGTGTCCTGCCACGTAAGAGGTATTTTAGTAGGTCGTATAGCAAGAGGGTTGCGGCGCTGGAAAAGCCCCTCTGAACCATCATGAGAGCTCGTTGCCGCAATATTACAGTATCCACTGGAGTAAACCTTGCTCATTGAACTCGACTCCTGGGCCCAGTCCTCGGCGGAGTCTTGCATAATACACAAACTGTCGATCCATAGGTAGCGAAGACCGATGAAGCGGGTCACTGCGAATGCCTCTCTGAACAGCTTGGACATGTCTCCCCAGGGGAGTCTCTTTCGGAACGAAGCAAGGTTGCTCGATAGGAGACGAGTGTGCATGGAATGACCCCAACAGTGACTTAATGTGGCGTATTTAGTTCCACGCTCAAGTTCAGATGCTAAAACGAGTCGAGGGGATCGCATGAAGTGTTTGCCTACGTCAATGAGACGAGAGGGTAGGTAAGCTGGATCAGAACGCCTGCAATCTTTGTGGCCTCTTGTACATTCTCGGTGCCATTTGAAGGCAGCTGCCCAGGCTTGCGCGGAGCCTGTGGAATATCCCAAATGCCGGAGAACAGATGTTTTGGACAAGTCAAAAGGCTTAAAGTCTTGGATAAGTGTCAATAAGGGTTCCAAATTTTTGTAATTAGTGAATGCACTTACCAGATCGTCGAAACAGTTGCAGTTCGGCTTTGAGGGGATAGGTGTCCATCGTGTGCTCCAATCGCAAAGATACTTCAACCTCTCCACTTCTCCATATTGACGTACAAACAAATGTTGTCAGACAGTTGAGTCCACACGACTTTCTGTGGTTAGTAATCATTCTTTGCTCTGAAGCGCTCAAACTTCCAAAAAGCACCGCACACAGTCCACACGAATTAACACTCGGCAAAAGCCCTTGTACTTCACAAACTTTCTCACCTGCGTTCCATTCGGTCCTTGAAGAGTAGGTGGTCCTTAAAGCACGAATAACGTGCACGCAAACCTTGCAATTTCGTCTCCTCATCCACAACCAATCAATCCAATCCCATATCTTCTCTGCGATCGTGTGAAGTTCCTGATCCAGGAAAATTTCAGTCCTATATCCGGACATAGACAGCGCATTAGGATCCCTTATATCCACAGCTTTAAGTCTTGCGGGAGGCCGATGGTAACCCATGAAGTCCACATCATCTGTAGAGTCTGCAAGTGGCGGTGGTTGTAATGGGACCTTTTGAGGTGTCTTTCGTGTTGTGTTCTTTGTGACTAGTTTCTGAAGGCTATTTGCGGCTCGTGAGACTTGGATTGTTGGTAACGGGGACGAGCTTGTTGGCTCTGAGACTGGAGAACTTTGGTCATGATCCGTAAAGACCCACGATGGTGATCTTAAGATACTGTGGGAGTATAGTCGTGAAGTGGTGGAGGAGTCTTCAAATATTGAAGCTGTGGAAGACCCACCGTCATCGTTCCTCTGTGGTATCCACTGGCTGCTCATATTGTGCTGCAGAGAGAATAAATGATAATCTAGAAGATATACGGTAGCTAATGCGAGAAGCGGAGCCTAACGCTGTCGATGGATGATGCGTGTCGTCGGTTCAAGTGTAGATGTATTTCAGCTCGGGACTTCTTCGGGTCAGCCCTATCGCTGGTCCAGCAAACATCTTATTGTTCAAGCGTACAATCGCTTGTATCATCCGCAGTCGTTTAAATAGACATGGCCAAGAACATCGCAGTTGACTTACATGTTTCTTGGAATGTAGGCGTCAGGTTTCGTGTATATTTCACTCCAACTCTAGAAAGGCTTGCCAGATGAGGTAGCTGAGTTGACAGTAGTGGGATGATGGCCTGAGCTGGCTCAGGCGAGAGCAAGACAAGGGCGGGAAGGCACCAATAGAACACTTATGTGAATTATAGTTAGAATAACGTTCAAGGGGATGTGAAGGCCCTCCGCATGATACCTTACTAGTCATTGATGATGATGGCTACGGAGGAAGGTCTAGATGAGGGCGAAGCGAGGTTGTAAATTAGCTCCAGCTCCGGGTAGCCTTTGCGGGCCGAGTAACCTTAATTAGTTAGCCTACCTGCTTTTTAGATGAGCTTATTTCTGACATCCCGTCAAAACTTCATCCACAACCATCCTGTGCCTAAAGTCTTGATGTTTTCAACTCCTCAAATATGTCTCTGGTTAGTGGAAATAAAGGCAACGGAACAACTTCAAGTTTAATATGCATCGCACGGAGCCAGTGGTTAAGAAGTCCCATGGGAGCAGGCGCTCACATCCGAAAGTGAAGAGTGGGTGTCTAACATGCAAGTAAGTGGCAAGCCTTCAAATGGACATACAGACGTACTCACCAATCTCCCCCCTCAGAGACCGAAGGGTGAAATGTGACGAGCAGCGGCCGTTTTGCAAGCGATGTATCAGATTCGGCGTCCAGTGTGATGGCTACCCACTACCGAAGCGTGCCAAAAGTGTAGTGCAACGACCAAAAGCGATACTGCTGCCCAAGTTCCACAACATTCGAACCCACCAAACTCCCTATGCCGCACCTTCCTTAACTAAATTCGAAAGCGATGAAGAATCAATGTGCTTTACGATATTTAGCAAGAATACTGCATACGAGATATTTCCCAATGTGGAGATGGGCAGGTTAAGGTTGATGTTTCTACAAGCCTGCGAAGCTAGGGATGCGATCCGTCATGCTATTGTTGCGTTGGGGGCACTTGACATGACTTCTCGTGTCAGGTCTCAAGGACATATTCGTGATGCAGCGCGTCGTGACTTTGGAAATACCGCCAGTCACCATTATCAATTTGCAATCCAGCAGTATGCCAAAGCGATCAAATATGCACAGTTGGAAGGTGGAAGGGATTTTCGCACTGCTTTGATGACTTGTCTAGTCATTCTTTCGTTTGAGGGGTGGGTTGGGAACCATGAGGTTGCAGTGCAGCAAATCAGAATTGGGACGCAGTTGTTGATGGAGTGGAAAGAACGACAGAAAGAAATTCCAGCGCCCAAACCCAGTGATGACGAGAACGTCTTGGCTCATGTCTTCACTCGACTTTCTATTCAGTTGAGACCACCAGCCAAGAATCGGCCCCCTCAACCATCGGCACCCACATCACTTCCACCCCTCAAGATCGACTTGCCACAAAGTCTCCAGAAAATGCCACTTACTTTCATCAGTCTTGGTGAAGCTGGAAATTTCTACGGCTTGATTGTGAGGTTCGCGGTGACTTTTGTCTCGCAAGGTTTATCCCGGATCGCACGAGAAGGCAGCCTAACTGGCGCTTACACTCCTGGAGCTGCTAGTGAACCAATTCCACCGGAAGTTATCAAGGCACAAGCGGTGTTAACAGATAGTCTCCACCAATGGATGGCAGCATTCGCCCCATTGAAAAACGGGGATGAATTCAAAGATCTCGATCAGAAGAAAGCTTGCATTACGCTCGAACTGCAGATGAAAGCTACTTACATGGGAACCATCAAATCACTTGCGCAAGATGAAATGGCGTTCGATGCTTATTATCACATCTACAGAGATATCGTGGATCTCTCCGAGGCACTTCTGAACTGTTCCCCGGCTTCCAAAGTCCCGAAGTTTTGCTTCGATTCAGGCGTGATCATCCCCCTGTGGTTTACAGGGCATAAATGCCGGGATTCAGTACTACGTCGGAGAGTTATCGCTTTGCTGTTGACATTCCCGCGGAGAGAGGGGGTATGGGATAGTGTTTTTGCTGGCTTGGTGATTGAGGTCTTGAGGGGCTTCGAGGAGGATTACATTGACGGAGGAAGGGTTCCTGGATGGGCTCGGATTCGGACAACGAATTTCGATATTGATATTGAGAAGCGGACTGTAGAAGTCCAGTGCAAGCAACGCACGTCTGCTACGTCATTCGATACAGTGATCAGACGGAAGACGGTAGATTATTATGTCTACACAGGCATTACTTTGGAGCAGGTAGGTGCTGTTATTGCACGATAGACGACAAGCAACAAGCGACTCCAATGCAATGAGATGACATGAAAGTAATCTACGGAGGATTGAATTCCAGGCCTAGGTATGATGAAAATTATTTGTCTTTTGACATGTCCGTCTCGAAGCACTCTACCGCAAAATTCGCTGGTGGAAGTCCCAACATCACCGCTCATGGGCTCAACGATTTTCAAGCATTTCTGTTCCCAGCACAAGTTGGGTATTCTACAAATGACAATCAGAAAAATACCTTCACAATATCTTCCAGCCTAATGAACCAATTGAAATGGTAGACAAGCCACCAGATGACACTCCGGGCTCATTATTTGAAGCCTCACTTGTCCATCAATGGTCCCCTGATACGTCATCATTTTTGATCATCACGTTGCACAGTCATGGCATGGCAATCGATGCTGTACCCAATACATCAACACTGAACAAACAAGCGTTAATTCCCACCCACTAATTATTCCCCACGGCTCTTCCTCATTGCCAAGTTCCGCTTAGGGTCCGTTCTATGTAAACAAAGGAAAACAGTTTTACCGAAGCTTCAACGTGGCGATGACAAGAACCTACGTCGCTGTTAAATGATCGGCGATAAAAAAAAAAAGGAAAGCCACATCTTACCACCTTCCAGATATGGATATGCCCACCTTTGACCTATGCGAGTGCACGGCACAGCCCCATCCTTCCCACTCTCTTATATAAGTCGCTAGTTCTCCCGACATAATCTCCTCCTTAACCTTCATTTTTCACTGATTAAACCCCGGGTCTCTCATATTATAACCCAGAAGCTTTTAAGTGCAAAGGATACATAGATAGCTGGGCAGAAGATAAATGACTCGTACTGTGACATAATCCTATGAGAGAAATAATGATTTCTCCAGTCTCAAATTATCAAGGCCTTCCAGAGATAATCTATGGGACAGCTTTCAAATTCGAAAAGACAGCACCCCTCGTCGAAGCTGCGCTCAAAGCAGGATTCCGAGCTATCGATACTGCGGGAGCTAAAGGGGCGTATCGGGAGGCATTGGTAGGCGAGGGCATCGCAGCTGCAATTGCGGGTGGTGTTTGTACTCGAGAGGAGCTTTATGTGGGTTTTCAAAATCTAATGTCTTAAGCTCTGAATTTTCTATATCTCTGAGACTAATACTCAAAAACAGATCCAGACAAAATTCTCGCCTTACAAAACGGGTAAAGATCCATTGCTGTATCCTTATGACACAACCTCTCCAATCGCATCCCAAGTCATCGAGTCAGTGACCTCGTCTCTCGTCAACCTCGGAACAGAGTACATAGATTGTCTTGTCCTGCATTCTATTTATCCCTCTATGGCAGAAACACTTGTCGCCTACAGGGCTATGGAATCACTCACCCCAGACAAAGTTCGCTCTTTGGGCCTTTCAAACATCGATCTCATCTCCCTACGCCACATTTACGAAACCGCCACAGTAAAACCAGTCACGGTCCAAAACAGGTTCACGCGCGACACGACACCGAATCCGATCTTCACACCCGGCTTACCGCACCCACTGGTTCCATGGGATCGAGACGTCAGGGCTTATTGTCATGAGATGGGCATTGCGTACGCACCTTGGGGAATGCTGTGGGGGAGTCTGGATAATTTGGATGGGAAAGGAAGGATCTTAGAGGAGTTTGGGAAAAGGGTAGGTGTTAGTAGGGAGATTGCATGTTTTGCTGCTTTGAGGGCTTTGGGGGGTTGGGTTAGTCCGCTTTGTGGGACGACGAATGAGGGGAGGATGAGGGATACGCTTATGGGGCTTGAGATGATTAAGAGGTGGGTGGGTGAGAGTGAGGGGAATATGGAGGTGTGGGAGGCGTTTATGGCCGAGTTTAAGGGAGTTGTGGATTTGGATGAGGGCCGAAAAAGCGATCCTGTGCGGGGTCGTACGGGGATTCTGAGGGCCAATAGAGATGATAAGCGCAAGAGAGCAACCGCGCTTCACGGTGAATTTTGATACCGAACTGGAGCTCGAGTGGTGATGGTCCGAGGTGGAGAAAAGAAGTCGCAATTCAGAAGTGCGTCTTTCGGATTCTAAGGAAGATTAAAATGCGATAAAGTAGCGACAAGTGAGCTAGTTAACTATTCGCTAAACGCGTGCATCGCCTGATTCCAAGTGCGAAGTGAATTTAGTAGGTAAGACCTTGTAAGCCTGCAAGTCCGTCACAGCAACAATGGACAAGTGGGAAAGTTAAGCTGCTTATTCGTACTCTTCAATTTATTAACATACTCCAATTGGTATGGAATAGTCATTGCAAAGAAGTTTTTGATGTCTCCCTCCTCTAGTGAACTCTCATCCCCCGTTCATTTACTGCTTGTATTTATCTCATTAGAAACAATCATATAAAGATATAACAAAGTAGTAGCCACTGCTTTAATTATCAGAAGAAGATATAATACAGATTATCACAGTTCAGAAGAAGATAAGAAATAGTTAAGGCTGGGCTATCCGCTTTAGATTCAAAGTATAACTACTAAGTAACATCATACGAAACGAGTGTAACTCTCCGATGGAAACGTAAAACGGATTCAAAAACAGTAAATATCAAGCCTTGCAGTCACCACGAGCCCCACCAAGTTGTCAATCCATTGAAATTCTCTGATTTATGGGCACGCCTTCCCAAAGCCTGTGCTAATCGAGCAGCAATCGGCTTTCTATTTTGAAATTTGTCAGTCCAATTACTTTGTCGGTGATATTTTAAAGTGGAAAAACTTACGCATTGAGCTTCAGTGACTCCTTGGTTGGAGCACCAGTCCGGCTTGAGCTGCTCGCAACGAGCATCACGATCCTCGATCAAGATATTGTTGTGCTGGTTCATGCAGCCTTTCCATCCACCCGCTTCCCCTCCCCAGCAGCAGTCTTGGCCAGGGTTGCACTGTATGTTATTTTAACTCGGAGACTGGGGTGTTCAGTGGGAGAGTGTTCTTACGGCTAAGGCAGAGGGAACAAAGATGGCCATGGCGGTAATGAGGATGGTTGAGAATTGCATCTTGGTGGACTGTTGGGATTGTTGAAGTGAGAGACTTAATGTAATCGAGGGTAAATTGAAAGTGATGATTGTTAGATGAGGATGAAGACGATGATAAGGATGTGAGTGGTGAAGATGAAAGTGAAGGGAAACCGGCAGGTACTTATAAGTCAGAGAGAAGGACGATATGTGTCGAGAGGATCAACTTCGTTACCTGAATCGTTGTCACGAGTAACTTACCCCAAAGTTGGATCTATTTGAGATGGGTTCTGAAGGAAGATGCCAAGTCAAATCTGTATGTGTGACAACTCATCCTGAGTTTGAAATATAAGCGATTTGGAAAGTTCAACTATCCGTTGTTTTGTGTAAAGAACGAAATTCGATGGCGGTGAGTAGATTGATGGAATTTCAAGGGAGCGTCTGTCACGCTTGGACACAATCTTTGGAGGTGAGTCGAAAATAAACACAGGCCAGGTTCAAGCTCATGTAACACCCGAAAAGCTCGCTGCTCGCATGACCTTGCAGTTTGTGGATTGTACAGCACAAGCATCAACCTCAGCGGCGAAGTTACCCTACAGGTTACGAAAACCTTCCTCCAAATTAATTAATTGGATTGCACCAAGAAACGTTGCGAATGCTCAGTGCTTTCTTTACCTTGGTATTTTCATGGCATGAGTGAAATAATTGCATATCGCAGGGCCTTCGTGACTGTTGAATAAATTGTGGAGCTTCGTTTATTTTTAAACTTGTGTTTGAGTGCCTGCTCCCACCTTGGCACCTTTTAGAGTTCGTTTGGGCCATGATTCGTGAGGATTGACATCTCGCGAGAAAAACGAAAAAGATACGAGTTGGGACTCATGTCATGAAATCTGAAACGGCTGAAGAATTAAGGTTCGTCTAGTCTTGTGATGCTCGACAGGTACGCAGAGCGTAGTCCTTGTCTACAGTTCTTCTGGTAAATCATGGAAGCATTGGAAAATATCCAACTAAGGCACAGTTAAGAGTATAGTGTTCTTCAACCACTCAAGATGAATCTTTTTGGTGTTTCAGATCTGAAGAGTTCCGATTTTGCTGGCATCGAATGCCTTGGCGATCGGCTGTCTGGTCTCGGGATAAACAAATCTCCAGCATGATGCGAGGGCCGAAGGTGAAGAAATGAGGATCTCTTGAAATTATGTTTTTGTGGGAGGCAAGAAAATGCATAAGAACTGCTTGAGTCCCATCTCCAGACTAATCCATTATCACCTCAACAATTTCAACTGTCTTTTCACTCATTCCAACACATTCCAGTCTTCACACACAAATTCAGCTTTCCAACAACCCTGTCAACTCCAGTTCACCAACTTCAACATGCAATTCAACACTCTCCTGGTCACTGCCTTCATGGCCGCCTTCGTGCAAACCGGACTTGCTGTAAGTAGAACATTCCACCACAACCAAGGACATCATTCAACACAACTGACAAGGAAATAGTGCTCTGCTGGCCAGTAAGTAATGAAAATATCGTTCATCCTAGAGCCACAAACCGCTAACACTTCAACCTTAGGGATTGCTGCTGGGGAGGAAAAGATAACGGGTTGAGCGGCTGCGAGAACCAACACAGAATGGATCCAGACGCGTGTGGAACAGCTCCTTACATCGCCGACATGTGCCGCAACCAAGGCGTTACAGCAGCGCAGTGTGACGCTGATTGTTGCTCCATCAGCGGCAAAATCGGACGGGCTTGCCCATAAGCGATTATGATTCTCAAGTCGGTGGGTGAGTTAATCGTTCCAATTTAAATCAAGATGAGGGATTAACTTTGTCCAGCATTGACTAAGTGACGATTGGTTTAAGTTTGATGATCCCTGGGTCGGACTTGTGTTTTCCTTGTGTACGTCAGACCTCTTTGGGGAATTGCCTTCGTTTTGTAGTGTAACTGCTTTGGGGGCGTCTTAAAAAAAAAGGATCTTATTATTTGCCGATTGTAAAATCTCATGATTAATAACTGTCGTAAGTTTTATCTTTGATGAATACGTGGCCAAGAAAACATTCAAAACTTCGAATTGCTGCCTAGGTGTCTTGAATGCTAAAAGATGCGGAGCCGTGAGGACTTCAGCAGACCGAATTCGAACATAGGAAACAAACCCAAGGAAGAGATCAGAATATGCTTAAACTTAAGCTTTTCTAGAAACTCTGGCCTAGAAATACCCGGTGGTATGAAACCGCTTGCAATCAAGGGTATTTAGCTGGGCGGTCGAATAGAGTTTTACCCCTGTTTCCTTGGCTAAGAAGCGAGAGGTAATATAGCTACCCCTTCTGCCTTATTAGTATATAAACTATAAGTTGAAGCAATCACTGATAAGTTTGTGTAAGTCATGAGTTGTCGCAACTTCTGTAATGGTGCTTGCAGGCCGGCCTTTACATAGAACAGCTTTCGCACATCATGTGGGGGGTGGTCCAAATCTGACGCAGTCACTTTTGTCTGTAGGTAGGTATCGCACTTCCTCATTTACTTAAGGGTTGAGACTGGTGAATAGAAAGGGAAAAAGCTGGCTTTGAGAAGTAATATATATAATTGAAATCATAGTCCAAATTTTACTATCAAACAGTTGGTGGTTCCCCCACGGCGACGAAATACGAAGCTCATTTACTAATGCCAATGATTCCCTAAAGAGATGAAGGTTGTGGTTTCTTTCTGTCGGAGTTCTGTCTTCTGCCAATCGAAGCAGTATTGAAGAGCATCAAAGATATTACTCGCCTTCAATACCTGTATTACTGTGCAATGCAGATGCCCGCGTGAGCATTTGTACACTTGGGATATTCAATCTCAAGGTAATTTTATTCTCGGTCGGGATATTACTCCAAGAGTTCCTCCCTGTATGGGCTCCCTAACATTCACCGGCGGTAGAACCCCAACACAGCGCCCTAGTAGTCCCAAGCATCAAAGATATTTAAACTGCGCTACTCTGGTAATAAGGCGACGACGGTACAGCCCCCAAATTGACAGAGAGTATCCCTTACTCTGGCTCCTTGGGGTGCCAAAGATATGAGTCCAATGTCGTCAAACACGAGGATGCAGTCGGATCGATTGACTCGATGCGCGGCGTCTCTCGCGTCTGAGATAAGCTGGTTGATAGAATCGGTACTGGGCCCCAATTGTGATTCTTCACAACTTGTTGGTGGCCCAATTCCATCCTGCATGGTTTCCTTCTCGTGAGCCCAGCCGGGGACGGAATCCACTAGATGAATTTCCTGTCTGAGCCACTTTGACTGTCCTGGATGCTCTTGCTTTCGGTATATGGAAAGCGCATATAAATTTTGGTGTACCGCCTCGCGGCAGCGTTACCTAAGCCCTCGCTTCAGTCGTACTGTATGCAGTTCAAGATCAGGAGAGGTAGAAGCCAGGGCCCTTGATTATGAGGTATAATATAAGAGAGCTCTCTTAAATAAAGCCAGAACCTTAGCGCCTTCGGCTAATCCACGCTATTCCCCCTCAGTATCTCTTTGCTTTCGGTAACCAGCCATATGATCACGCTAGCTAGCCTAGCTTTTTCCACAATCTCAATTCCATTACGTCTCAATGGTTTTGAATATTTCTTGCAGTAGTATCAAGTCTTACAACATCTTACTCTGACTTCAGGATGAATTACATCAAGAGACTATTCGTCCTCTTTCAACAAGGAATAAAACGCTTTTCTCGATATCCCGCAGTCAATGCACTGGAAAACTCGCTGTTGGCCAAGCTCCCAAGAGAGCTACTGCAACAGATTGCCAACGACCTTCCCATCGCATCAGCCGCATCATTTTCTCTCTCTTGTCGGCAGATTCTCCATTTGATCGGAACTCGGTACCTTGAGAACCTGGCGACCTCATCTAACGAAACACTGGTGTTCTTGAACCTTATAGAACATGATCTTCGGAACCAGATCATTTGCAATTCTTGCAGAAAGCTTCATAGGATGAAAGATGCTAGGAAATACACCGAGGATGGTCAACGATTTTTGCGAGAAGTAGAGCCGGATTGTCTCTTCGATGATAGAGGGGCAATGGTTACAAGGAGTATTCACGATAATTTCAGCTCTACTGTTTTCAAGATGGCGATGAAGCACTACCACTTCTTTGGTTATGACGCCCGAAGCCGCCAGCTCTTGAAACTTCTGTCGGGAAAATCCTACACGTCCGCCTGGCGTACCTTGGTGGTCCAAAAACAAAAAGCTGAATGTCGAATCAAAAATGGTTCCCTATTCACCTGCAACCGTACAGCTTTCCGTAACACCTGTAAAGGTGTCGAGCGATACCAAATATGGTTCTGGATATGCCCGCATCTTGAAGTCAAATCAATAGAGCGGTCTGCCAATCTCCGCATCACAACATCGTATCCTCTCTCCCTTGGGACGTGGTCAATATTACTACGTTGCGATAATAGCACTAGTATAAAGAAGACATCGTGGGATCTCTGCTCGGGACTTCGGCAATGCCAATACTGTCGAACTGAATATGAGGCTAGTTTTGAGCACAATAATGGTTGCACTACAAAATTTACAATTACTATCTGGAAAGATCTTGGGCAAGGGCCTGAAGCCGAAGAATGGAAAGCGCAGCTCCCTCTTCAAGACAGGCTGTCATTTCCACAACCGATTCAATTCCACGGAGGAGAGATAGCTTCTGTCTTTCAAGAGATGGGGGCTGCTGAACTAGGCCGGAGATGAAGTCTCGCACTTCTCGTCAAAAGGAGCCTAAATTCTTTGATACATGAACCTGAGTATTTATGAATAATTAAGTTGATGAATACAAAGAAGTTGTGAGCGAGGCGAAGTGTCTCAGAAGGCCCACGAGGCTTCCATGGAGGAAGTCGCAAGGAGGAGGAGGAGGAAATGAAGAACCTGTCACTGGATACCGGGACTTCCTCCCGGACTGCTCGTGGCAAGGGTGTCTAACTGCTCCCGAACCGACGGAGGTATATTTCAACAACAGCCCTAATATACCGGCCTCACTAATCACGAATAAGGAACCCAACTGGATCCTCATGCTCATCTATGTGAAGAAGACTGTGTGGCCGTGTTTGTCATGATTTCCTTAGTTTGGCTGTTGTTTCCGAAGTCTGAATGCTCATTTAAAAACTACATTTCCTCAACTCTTGTGACATCTACGGGCAATGTTTGGCTAACTGCTTTCATTCCGCATCTCCGTATGGGCTCTGCTGTTTATGATTTGATAAAGAGCCGCCATTTTGGTTTTCTAAATGCCTTATTAGCTGCCAAGATGGGATGCATAAATCCCAAAGCATCCCTGAAGCAATCAGGACAGGCATGCAGATTGGTGGTGCAGCGGGTATGGCACTAGCAGGGTCTCAATCAATCTCCCTTGCAACGCAACAACCACGCACAACAAAGACACAAAAAAAAAAATTAACTGCATGTAGAGATTCATTTAAAGACTATTCTGTCGTTTGAATGGATTTTTTTTTGAACGCGTAGTTGTAGAGTTATGAAGTGTTGAAATCTGTGGGCTGGGGAGTCCCTACTAGTGCCTACCGCACTGAACCGCTGAGCCTCCGTACAACCAACAGCTTAAAGAATGGCGCTTGCCCCACCAACTCCGTCGGTCTCTTTCTCTTTATCGTCCGCCTGCCAATTCCCACCACCCAACTTCTACACTTCCCATAAAATGATACCCTTCGATTTCATCGCTCAGAAGAACGCTCAAGAGGCGGAACACGAATTCATCCGCAAGTTTGTTGAGGCAAAACACGAGATTGTGTCCTTTGTCAACAATCGCCTTGGATGGAATGAAGCCGGAGAATTCCTTAATTATTTCAAAGGCTCATTTAACCTCAGCCTTGTCGTTAAGAATGCTCAAACCGACGAGCGTGCTCTCATTCGCTTTCCTCTTCCGGGGAAAGTATATGAGCCGTGGCGAGAGAGAAAAGTCAAGAACGAGGTTATGATCATGAATTATCTCTCTGAATATACGAGCATTCCTATTCCACGTATATATCATTGGGGTTTCACTGAGGAGAGTCCACAACAATTGGGTCCATTCATGATCGAGGAGTTTATGGAAGGAGAAAACCTTGGTGATATCTTGAAAAAGCCTACTGGGAACGAAGCTGATCCCGCTGTTTTGGATCCAGATATTAACGAGGCAAAGCTCGATATTATCTACGAACAAATCGCTAGCTTTATGCTAGAGCTTTCGCGCTTGGAATTCCCGCGTATTGGGGCTATCTCTAACGTGTCTGGTGAGTGGGTTGTTGCTGAGCCACCACTGACGTATGATATGAACGAGGTCGTTGGTTTCACTGGCTTTCCCGCCGACTACTTTACGACTCTATCGTCATTCACTTGTTCAAGCGATTACTTTGCAGCACGCGCGCATTTCTTACAAGCACATCTCGAAACGCAACGCAATATTGCTTTCGAAGACGAAGACATTACTTGGAACCGGTACATCGCGCGCTATTGCTTCGGCAAGTTAATTCCTGCGCATAGTACCGTCGACAATTCTGGGCCGTTTCGGATCTTCTGCGATGATTTGCGGCCTTCGAATATGCTTGTTGATCCCAAGACAATGCGCATCACCGCCCTACTCGACTTCGAGTTTACGAACGTCATGCCCGCCCAATTCGCCTACGATTTGCCCTGGTGGCTTATCCTTCAGCAGCCGGGCGTCGAGGTGAGCGAAGGAAAGCAGGAATTCCTGGATCTCTTCGAGCCGCGGAAAGAGCAGTTTCTTCACGCAATGGAGCGCGTTGAGGCCAAGTCCGCTATATCAGGGGAGCCGCGGCTTTCGGCTCGGATGCGGGAGTCGTGGGACAGCAAGCGTTTCTGGTTTAACCTTGCATCGAGGAGTAGTTTTGATATCGATCAAATCTTCTGGGAGGTTCTGTATCAGGAGGGCCTAGGTGAAGTGATGTTAGATACGGCAACACTTGCTGGGAAGGAGGAATTTCTGAAACGGAAGAAGAATCAGTTCAAGGCGTATTGGGCAGAGAAGCAGAATGACGCACGTTTTAATAAGTAGTTTTGGAAGAGCAGGATGGGAATGGGCACGTTGGATATCAATAATAAACACTCTTTTGCCTCTCCAAACGGAACCCGATGCGTGCTGGACAATCCCCTAAATACAAATTGAAGAAAATGCCAGCAAAACATGAGAACCTAATGATCATAGGCAGCTGCCACAAAACCACCTTCTTGAACTATGCCGTTTGCATGTGTGATAAACCTCCCTCCCTAGAAAGAAAACTTGAAGACCCCTTCCGCTTAGAGAATGAGTTCCCCAATAAGTGCTTAAACCTGTGGTGGTCCACGCAAATTCTTGACCAGTTCTGGAGATGTGATTCGGTGGCTTGAATTTATGGCAAACATTTTAAGGAGTAGAGAATATTTGTCTGATATTCTCTCATTGCTTCTCTCTATCTCGTCAAGCTACTTGAGCATCGTTGTAGCGGCATCCCTCTTCTCTGGACGAATGTTTGCGATCGTCCACTCACTATGGGGTGGTAATTAGTGGCCATATGCCAAGACCAAACATCATCACAAGTCCACAGCCCTAGATATTAGCTGGGCGCCCTCGTTTACCAGTACGAAGGAATCTTGGTGGTGTATAATCAGGCGTTCCTCCGTCCCAAGGTATTGGTGCGACAGCATTTTGGACAGAGTATCCAAATCGCAAATCTTAGCCCGACGGCCTCCGCTGAGGAGGATATTTTCGGCTTTAATATCAAGATGAAGTATCTCCTCGGAATGAAGATACTCTATGCCGTTGCTAAAATCAATCCATATTTGATATGCAGTTTCCCCTGATTGTTGTGACATACGCTGTTAGTTAACGAACTTGGAAAGGTTGTGCCTAACATATTGTTTTAATCTACCAGTTTGACGATAGATGCCTGTTGAAGGGTAAGCCTAGCAACGAAGTATGTTCCGTTATGTTGCTTACATGGTTTAAGATTTGAAATCTCTATCTCATTCCTCCACACTCTGGCAGATTTCTTGAACCCAGCTCTTCCGCAAACCTTGATCGCCACTGCAGTGCCCTTACAGGTAGCTTCGAAGACAAGTGTTTGCTTTGTTTTAGCAATGAGCTCACTTGTCAAGGTACGAGCTAAGGGTCAAGAAGAAGTATGATTCATTAGGTTCTACGTAATTGCCTTCGTAGAAGGTGGTGGTTGCTGACATAATGGGGCTAAGGTCCTTCAAACATCACTTGCGGTGTGAGATTTGCGCGCAGGAGAGGATGCGGACAAGGTAGAATTTGCCTGTGCTAAAATTCCATCCTTATCAAGGCTTGTATCAATGATCTTCTTTCTTGTGAAACCCGGTCCTGGCGTGGTTATGTTCCGTAGTAGTGGTTGGTGGGCCTCATTTTTGGCTGGCCCAACTGCAATAGCTCCACCTGAACGCGAATTTGAAATGCAAGCTCGGAACAAGGCGATCAATTTGGCTTCCAGTATCACCCAGTTAACCACTGGGAATCGGTCCTGGTCATTCCTGATCATTCCTGGCTAATTTGTGTCCGGTTGGGTGCACACTTTTGGTCTCGATAAGAGAGACACGGTTTGTAAGACGCAAGATGTTGCTCCGTTGCTTGCTGTGCGTTTTGTTCGGACAAGTATAGTTCTGTCATGGCAAATTGGAATGGGATGTGACTAGGCTAAGAAATTGTTCTAAGGAATAAAGATAAAGGAGATAGAGAGGACTGCTCGAGGAGGCTTAAGGCGCCTGAGGTAAGCTGGTCGAGTGATCACGTGATATATCAAACAAAATGCGATCTTTTTCATTGTCGTTTTTAGGGAGACTGGGCAGGTAAAGAAAGTCTGATGATTGGAATATAGAACTGAATGGAGAGCAGAAGTCCACGGGAAGAGAAGACATCTGCGCCCCCCTTTTAACGCACGTGTGATCGTGTGATGGGAAAAAGGGGTCCTGGAGACGAATTCAGGGGCCAAAGTCTGCATGACGTCGAGCAAGCGGGAAGCCTTGAGCATTCTGAACCAAACAATTGCAGAAGAACGCGCAAGATAAAACTTCAAAACATCTCCTGAACGTCTATACTTTGTGTGGTTATGACCCTGAAGATGTCGCCTAAAAGAGTCAGGAGATGAACGCGAACTTATCTATTTATCATTTATCCACTCCCTTGAGACGAGACTTTTCGTGATACTTCCGTGTTCCAGACGCGATAGTATCTTCCACAGCTGGCTGGAAGCGTGTAGGCTTACCTTTGTGCGCCCCGTTGGAGAAGATGCATGGGCACGGTGTTGCCAAAAGTGAATAAAAGCAACAAAAATATAACTTCAAAGAGGCGAGAGCAGAACAATGAATAATTAATTATGCGTCATCTTGTGCATTCGAATAAATACATACCAGCCCAGCAAAGTCGCAGAGCATCAACACCCAGACCATCCGCCAAGACAATTATCAAGCTAAGCCCCTTTTGGCTGGCGAGCGAGCGAACGAACTTCACTTCACGCTCCAACTCCAACCTCCAGCTCCATCTCCATTCCACAGCACACCCCCTCAACGACGGCATCATCAACTCCTACTTCGTCCTCACTAATACTTCGACACAAGGACATCCCGATACCTTCATCTATCCCCTTTGCGACAACCGCACACTGTTTGCTCTTTGCCATATCGCCCGAGCGCAAGTCTCCAATCCAAATCTGTCCCTCGAGGAGGAGGTCGCGTGTACCCCTTTGCGCCTCCGCGCATACCTCTCCATCAACATCTCTACACACATGCATGCAGTGGCTCGCTGATACTCATACGGGAGATGTTGGTTGGCAGCAGGCGGAAGAGGTAGATCGATCATCCCGTCACGATGTCTCGCCCCTCTGGTGCGAGCTTCGCGCAGTACTTCCCTACTGCTCCGCGGGCAGCCAAAGACAAGGCCAAGGAGAGAGAGAAAGTCAAGATATTCAGCAGCCACGATTCGCCTTCGACTCGACCTGTTGCTGACACGAAGGTCGTTCTTCCCAATCTCCGCGTTGATGATGCTCCTTCTCGATCCGGCGATGGTGGCGTCCCTACCGCTGATATTGCAGCTCCCCTCCTCGATGAAGGCGACTTGCTCAATGGCGTTGGGTCTGCAAGTTCACATTCAAGCACTGTGTCTTCTGTCTTCAGCTCTGCTGCTCAGCAGAATAACTTGTCCGCCACGGCCGCCAATAACAACCTCAGCACAACACCCATGACGAATATCGATTCTTCCCCAAATCGTGTTGCGAGCCCACAACAGCACAAGTCTGCCGCGACAGGCTCGAGCTCGACTGGTTTCCCCAGCGAGAAATACCTTACACAGAATGATGTCCCGTCACCACAAAACACTGCCAAGGCAGATACGCCTCCCGCAGACCCCCGTGTCTATGCTCGAGATCCCAACAGAAGTGTCAAGGGCTGCATTATCAAATACGACCCCCTACTCGACAAGAAGCTGTCGCCGAAGGATATGAAGAAGGCGAAACCCATATACAAGGATATTGGCCTGGTACGTATATCATAATCTGCTGCGGGGAGCGTCATCTTACTTGTGTGAATGTTTGGCTAATCAAAGGCTTTGCAGGAAGAAGATGACGCTCCCCCGGCGGATCCACGATTGGCTAAGAGAGGCGGAAAGTTGGATTATATTAATGTTGATTTCCACAACCCCCAATCTCGTCTGCGACATGCGCCATATCTCCTACGGCCTTACGCATACGACCCCAAGACCTCTCTTGGCCCTGGCCCGCCCACACAAGTTGTTGTTACTGGGTTCGACCCATTGCACAATTTTACCAATGTTACGGCCATCTTTTCAAGCTTTGGCGAGATTGCGGAGAGCAGTAACAAGCTTCACCCAGAGAACGGCAGTTGCTTGGGATTTGCAACCTTCCGATATCGCGACTCGAGAATTGTCAAGGGCGGCCGGTTTATTTCTGCCATTGAGGCTGCGAAGATTGCTGTGCGCAAGGGATCGAGTCTGCGGATCGGCTCTAGCAATGTCAAAGTTGAATTTGACTCGGAGGGGAATAAGAGTAGGCGGATGATGGAGAATTTGTTGAAGGCCCCGAAGTCCGAGCCCATTCCGCAGATTGTCAAGGCAGTTCCCACCGCTGCAGCGAAGACAGCAGACGCTGCAAAGTTCTCCGGTCCCCCTCCAACCGCTCCCAAAGGTCCTGCATCTTCTAGACCGATTTTCCGCCCACCGATTCAATCGGTCGCCCCCTCTGCGATTGCTCCTCCTACGAAACCGAAGCCAATCCGAGTTATGCCAAGCACAGAGCCAGTATCACAACAATTGATGCACCAACCATATATCTTCGTCTCTGGCGAGTCTGTTCCCTGCATGAATACCACCCCCCCTCATATGTTGAAGCGCATGAGACATTTCAACCCAGACGATGTCAAGATGGACGCTTTTGGATACTACATCATTTTCCCCAACTCCGAATCTGGAAGACATGACTGCGAACGATGCTGTAGAACACTGGATCGCACTCTCATGTTCAACTACACTATGATCATGCAACCGTATCCATGGGGCACTTCTGGTTCCCGAAGTGCTGCTCATCGTGCCGCCGAGCCGAGTCGCAAGCGTAGTCGAAGTCCAACCCTCAAGGATAACGAGGAATGGGAGAGGCAAGTCGCTATTGCTCGCAGACGAGAAGAGGCCGCAGATGTGGAAGTGGAGAGAAAAGAGCGTGCAATGAACTTCGATCCTGCCAAAGAAGCGATTGAGGTCATACGCAAACAGCTCAAGGTCCAGCTCCTGAAAAATATCCGAGAAAAGACGGCTGCACCTATCATACACAACTTTTTGGACCCCGCCAATCATACTGCCAAGCGACGAAAGTACGGTATAGATGATCCCAAGGACATGAAACTTCAACACATCTACGAGGATGACGAGAGAGAAGAGAGTCCTTCAGTAGGAACACCAAACTCTCGCAATGAAACCCTTGATCGCCGTGTTATGGGACCTGGCCGCATGAACATTGCTGCGATGCCACGCATTCGAAAGGCTAAGAATGGCTCAAAGTCTAGTGTTGGGTTCCAGGATCCCTTCGCCAGACAGCGACCAAAATCCAAACCCGTCATTCGAAGCCTTGCGAGTCATTTCATTGAGAGCGATCAAGAGTCCGAGGATGAAATCCGCTCTCGAGCTCGGGATACCGAAGAGCCCGACTCCCGGCCGAGAAGTAGAATGACCTCCGAAGACGATGATGCTTATGATGTTTTCCAGAGATCCAGGGATGCTAGAGTTGTTGATGATGACTCCATGAGCGAGGCCAGCTTCGTCGTTGGAGACGATGTTCCCACCAAGAAGCGAAAACTTGATCTACAGGTAGAAGCGGCCTTGAAACGGCAGAAAAAGACTGACGAGGAGCTTTTCGGTGTGGCTCGGGAGAAGATTGATGAGGTACTTCCATTATCCGCCAGCACTGCCGACGAGGAGATGCCGGATGTTGATACTGTCCTCGGTAACGAGCTCGATGCCCAAGCTGCTCTCGCCGAAGGTAGAAGAAAGCTGGCTGCCAAGAAGAAAAAGAAGTCCAAGAGACAAATCTTCGAGGAGCGCGAGGCACTCAAGAAGGAGCAAGAGGGTGTCTACTTGGATACATTCGACCGCCAGGCTAGCGAAATTCCTGACGACGACGATGAAGAGTATGTTACAGAAACAGCTCCGGTTGAGACGACTGTGGAATGGGGCATGTCTGCCGAGGTTCCTCGACCCACTGTGGACGATGACTTCAACACGATTCTCGACCTCAACGGCATTCAAAACCTAATCAAGGATGACGAAGACATTCCAGCCGCCATTTCAATCCTTAAGTCAGATGGTAAACCAAAACAGGGCTGGGCAAAGCCTTGGGCTTGGCGACAGGAGGATATCAAAGCTCTCAACCGTGATGGATATAGAGGCCTCGTCACCACCGATACAACGATTGGGGGTTACTATGTTCCCAATGCTTCTGGCTGTGCTCGTACCGAAGGAACTAAGAAGATTCTCAACGCCGAGAAATCTAAATATCTTCCGCATCGAATCCGAGTCTTGAAGCGACGCGAGGAGCGTGAAGCTCTTGCGTCTCGTACTGGCCGAGACTCTGCTGCTGATGCAGCCCAAGCTGCTAAGATTGCCGCTGAGAAGTTGGCGACCAAAGGAAACTCTCGAGCCAATCGTCTTAACCAACGTGCAATTGCCGCCGATCTTGACCGTCAAAAGAAATCCCTTGGTACTGACGTCGACAACGTTTTGAGTTTCAATCAGCTCAAGAAGCGGAAGAAGCTTGTCAAATTCGCTCGATCGGCCATCCACAATTGGGGATTGTACGCTATGGAGGACATTGCTATGAACGACATGATCATCGAATACGTCGGTGAGAAAGTTAGGCAGCAAGTTGCTGACCTCCGTGAGCATCGCTATCTCAAGAGTGGAATCGGAAGCAGTTATCTCTTCAGAATTGATGAGAATACCGTCGTCGATGCAACCAAGAAGGGTGGTATCGCTCGTTTCATCAATCACAGCTGTATGCCCAACTGCACGGCGAAGATCATCACTGTTGACAAAAGCAAGAGAATTGTCATCTACGCGCTGCGAGATATTGCTGAGAGTAAGTTCTTCCCCACTATTCCCCTGGAGTAAAACTAACACATCGCAGACGAGGAACTCACCTACGATTATAAATTCGAGCGTGAGATTGGAAGTACAGATCGTATTCCCTGCCTCTGCGGTACAGCAGCGTGTAAAGGTTTCCTCAACTAATACGCCAATTCTTTCTCATTTGTCACTGTCTTCATACATTTGCATTCAATCCCGGATCTCCCTCCAAACAGAACAGGAGTTCCCATTTTTCAGCAAGGAGTTGAGTTCATTCGCCGCCATGCATGTCATTTCCCCGAGTTTCTTCTTCTATTTTCTGCATGCATGCATACAGGCTGGCTGGGTTGGTCTGGTCCGGATGGCCAGGGGTGTGCAGGATCGAACCAAAAATGTACTCTTCGAACCGAGTTCCTTTCCCAGCGGGCGTTTGCTTTTGAAACCTTGTTTCTGTCGGGCTGGCAGCCCAAGATTTGAATGGAACGAGATGCGACAACGGAAGATGAATGGGGGAATAAGTAATCGGTCGCTTCATCAGCGATTTTATTTTTGTGCTGCTGGTGTTGGTGTTGTCTGCGGATTGATGGACGAGAACTGGAAGGAAGATACATGACACACCGCATCACTCACACATTGTATGATAGGAGAGCGAGGGAGAAAGCGAACTGTGAAGAACTGAAGTGGATGGCTGGATGCCTATGTAAGGATAGTTACTATTGGTCGTCCAGGTGGTGGTTGATGAGATGAGAGGAGATGATAGGCATGCAGGTTTGCGTAGCTGCGTCGACGGCAGGCATGGAAATCAAATAATTGAACAAACAAACAATCAAGCAAGCAATAGAATAATGAGTCCGAACTTACACAACTTTTGTGACGTGTTTGGGATGTGAGTAGTGGTGGTGGTTGTGTGCATGACTCAACGCTAAGTTTCCCTGTCAATCAGCTCAACCTCCGCTCACTCATTACATTCATAGACAGACAGGTTGGTGGGATATTATTTGAACTTGGATTGATTTTCTTTTCTTTTATTCTATTCTATTCTTCTTGTCGTACATTGGATCTCTTTGGAATTTCGGGCTGGCGATGAACATCATTTCCCACCTGCTACCTCTGTAATCCCTGGTTGTGTCATGAATACCCTTATCCAGCAGTTATCTTGCCTTCTTATAACCTAATAGGCTACAGAAGGTAGGATGTAGGATGTAAAATAACTGGCGGGTTTGGCAGCACTTCCCCCGCGCGGGTACAGCGAGATTTTCAATGGGTGGTGGTGCTGAGCCAGGCCCCCCCTTGTGAAAATGGGTATCATATCGATCTCCTTCTTTCTCTCCCATCGTGTCCCAGCCCATCTCTGCTATCACGCAGCAGCTTCCCGTTCCCATCGTATTTCCTTCCCTCTCCTTCCCTCTCTCCCAATCACCCATCCTCTCAATCAAACTCAAACCCAATTCCCGACTTCCAAGCTCCAAAGCCCTCTCAAACCCCCCGCGTGGGCACTCAAACCAAATGATTCGGCAGCAAGAAATTCGCGATCCCCTCTTTGATCTTATACTCGTGTCCACAATTCGCACACACAAGTCCCCCTTCACTGATCTGCGTCTCGAGGAGGAGGGTGTGTAATTCGGCCGCGAGTTTGGGGTCGCTTTCGAGATCGGTGGATGTTGGGGCTGTGGGTGGAAGTGGTGGGAATCCTAGCTGTTGGCGGGTTAGTATTAGTATACTCATGATATTTTGAATTTTGAACCTTAGATCTTGGTGTTAGAGGGAGGGGGGTAAAAGTGAGGGAGAAAGGTACAAGGAGACGAACCTCAGAAGCAGTAACAATCAACGCAGCCCAATCTACCCTCGGCAGGACATTGGTGAGTAGTTTCTGATTCGGCGCGATGCTGTCGGATACCAGCTCGCAGTCCTTTGGGTGCAGTGGGAAGGAGGCGGATGTTGATTTGCAGGCTTTTACGGCGCAGGTTAAGAAGTTGAGGGTTAAGACTTTCATGGTTGTGGATTCGGGGTTGGCGAGCTGAGGTGAGGCACTTGGAAGTTGTGGTGGATTGCGGTGGGTTTGTTCGTAGGGATGTTCGAATGAAGGCGTGTGCTGGAGAGTTCGTGGTGCTTAGAGAGCTGCTGACGGAGGGGTGATGTGAGGGTCTTGGGGAAACTTTTTTTCCTGAGTTCGAAATGTCGCGGGGGAGATAAGATTAGATTAGATCCAGGTCATGTGACAGTCCTAGATCCACATTTGGCCCCATGTTTGGTTCGGCTGCCACACGAGTTTTTGTAAACAAACATCGGGACTTAGTCAAAGTCGAGAATTGGCTTTAATCTTGTTGGTTCTTGGAGGCTTTTTTTAAAAAAAAAATAAAAAAATAAAAAAAATTGGAGAATCACCGACTGGATAGGATTACTGAAGCCCTACCTTTGAGCGAAGAGACTTGGCATGTGAATTTGCGACACTTCGCAACATTGATGGAGTTTAGCTCCTTGATATAGTATCAATCAAAATATCATTCGGTCTCCCTATAGTCGAGGAATCTACTGACTTGTCCTTCATCATATGGTAAAAGCATCGAAGACTGCGCCAGGCCGGGGGCAGAGCGCGCAATTGGACCATCCACGTGAGTGACTTGCTCGGTCAGGAATCAGGACTAGCGTACATCGGTCAGTTCTCCAGCCTCACAGCTCGGTCACTAACCACACACCGGACAAGAGCCGATTTACTTCAAGATGAAGACAATTCTATGGGCGTTGGATCTTTACTTTCATTTCATTATACTTGAATTTTGGTTTCTCAGAACAACAAGATTTGGGTCATACTTCGTAAACAATTGACTCAACATTCCTCGTTTCACGACAGCCTTGCCAACATGGCAAGTGGAAGAGAATATGTCGTTGATATCTCATCTCGAGAACCCTCATTCGACCCTCCCAGTTATGCAATCTCCCATGGGAAAGACTATACCCTGAAATGGGAACCGCCAGCTGGTTCGAAAGACTTGACCGTTGCCCTGAGCTATCACTTCCCGCTAGAGACGAGCATGGAGAGCAAGATGAGGGCGTCGACGAAGAAGTTTCTGAAAGAAGAGAAGAGAAAGCAGAGCAAGGCTGCTGTCCCTACCAACGCTCTAGCTCCTGTGGAGGAAAGCACTGTGGAAGACACTGCCTTCCGTGCGCTTGCTTCGGACCTAATTTCCCAGCGTCAGTCCGAGCCAAACAAAGACAACGAAGTTGCGGTTCTCTCAGCCGACACTCTTGGAGCTTTACCAGAAGCACACTTGTCGTCGTCGATTATGGTCAAAGAGAAAGAGCCGGGAACTAAGGAACCGCCAAACGACGAAACGTTGGTGGCGTCTTCCTCAAATGTGAGAACATTAGCCAGTACTTCAGTTCAGCAAGAGCTAGAACACGACAAGGTCAGACATCATACAATTGAGCAAACAGGATCCATGAATGGGAGTGGTGTAGCATCGACAAAAACGTATCCACCGGACGCAACGCTGTCGGCGGTGGTCGAACAACCAACTGGGCCTCAACCAGGTCTTGACGATGAAGTACCTCAACGCCTATCGTGGGTCAATGGGCTCGAGCAAAAGGAGGTCAAGAGGAAGAAGCGTCGATATGGCACGATCGAAGCAGCAGAAGTAGCTGCCAATCGCGGAAATGCTTGTGAAGAGCACAGAAAGCGAAAAGTCAAGGCAAGTTACTCAGACCCAGCTGAGATGTGTGTTCTGCCTCTGACATAGCAGTGCGATCCGGATTCGTGTGCAAACAATGGACTCCGGTTGTATCAGAGCAGCAAGCTATCCAAAGAAAGCATCTTAGTGCAGACAAACACTCCGCAGATCGAGCAGAAGGTCGTGTCCAGCGTGACCAGCACGAAGGCAACAGAAGGTGGCCTTGTCACTGGCTTGCCCCCTTCGATTAACACAAGTTTGGGAACTTCGGAGCCTCACGATAGATCAATCGCCCCCGAATGGGCAGAGAATAGCCTCGACAATGACTCGTTGTCTGTTTTTGGTCTTGGATTAACTCCACTGCCAGCCCCCTCCGGGAATGCCTTCGACTCTTCGAAGAAGACTCACCAAATCGATACCGACGACGCCGTTCCCAGTGAAATTGCTCGGGACGATTTGTCAGAAAGCCTTTCGGGGCCATTTGATCCTCCTCAATGCTCGAATGAGTTCCCAGGTTGGCCTACCGACCAAGCCGGGTTTGGCAGTGGTAGTGGCTGGGGTTCCGGTTGTCTTCATGAACCAACATATATGGATGACCAATTCGCAACAGGTAAAAACTACTGAAACCCTCGACTTCTTTGTTCCTCTTGGATAAAATCCAGCTGTTTCCAAGAGTATATGGAGTTCGCTAACTTCGGGAACTTTAGACGTTCCAGACGCTCCGAGCGAGAATCGTCATCCTCCTGACGACCCGAGTACAAGCTTCCTGACACTTGATCGCAACACATATGACACCACGATGACCATAGATTATTTCAGACGCGGTGCAGACTTTACTTGCGATTATGACGAGTTGTTTGATCTCGATATCCCTGGTCCTAGGTCGTTTTTAAGCCTAGTGCACGAGTTCATTTTCGATTTTTGTCGAGCAAAGATCACCGATTTAAATACCACCTTCGCCGACTTGTCCTTTGGTACCTAGATTAGACGAGAAATCTTCAACAGATATTGCAACATCCAGTCGTTGGGAAGTTTTTATTGCCGATTGCCAAAACATGGGGAGGAAGTTTGAAGAAAGAATTGTGTTGGCACATTGTGCATTATTTGTGTCTTTTTGATCACCACTTGTTGAACTAAATTTTGGTCAAGTCAAATCTAAGTTCAAAAAGATCTAAAATAGCTCCTTTGTACGGGATCACAACGGATGATTGTAGAAGTTCATTCTGGATCTGACGCCACGGGTTCTGCGAGCATCGGCTTAGCAAATTCAGGATGATTAACTCACAGCGAGCAGCAATTCTGCTCACATGCAGCTGAAATAACAACTTCTGGCTCATCTTATGGGGAAATTCTGGGGTCTAAAGCCGCCAAAGTCTATCGGGGACATGGCGGGATGTAATCACGTGCCTATGCACTCTTCTTGGGCGAAGGTTGCTAGAGGCGGGGGGCTTGTACCAAAACTAAAAACAGGACAAAACGAAGGATTTGAAGAGAATCATATAGCGTGGTTGAAATCTTCTCTGTGGTTGCTCCCAGAAGTAGATATCCCAATCTCGCTTCTACCTGATGTTGAAAGTCTTCATGTAAAGTGAGGGGTACAAATTGTTTCGAACAAAATGATGAAGCTCACAACGGATATTCCGGACCCCGAGACTGTCTGTGGCGGAGGAATAAACTTCAACATGGCGTAAGTGTCGGTACCACCCGCAGAGAACCTCAATATATTAAGGTACCTTTGTCTCAGGGGACCACAAGTTATTGTGAACACCAGTTGGTTGAAGCCAGACAGGACCACGAGTAGAGATCCACACTTGTTTTGTCCCGGCACACCCAGCCAACACCTTGACACTTACTGGCGGAAAGAAAATCGTGATTCAAATTAACCGGACACCGGAGTCTGTAGCTAAGCTTTCCCCCGAACTTTGCAATATATCTAGTTGCCTGTGCCAAGATCATCCACCAATCAACTTCTCGCTTAAGCAAGACATAAAAGGAGCGTTCATTTCTCTGGTTTCCTTTTTGACCATTGCAATTGTTCAAATATATATAATTCTTGCAAGCAAATTATGATGTTGTTCACTTCTACCTTTCTCACGGCGCTTCTGGGTACTACAATTGGTGTCTTGGCAAATCCAGTTGCCATTCCTGGACCTCTACCAACACCGCCGCCGAGCTTGAAAGATGCTGTTGCTAAAAGAGCTACGTCGTGTACCTTCAGTGGTTCTGATGGGTACTCTCTAGCTTCAGTATCCAAAGCATCCTGTGCTACCATTGTACTTTCTTCTCTCGCTGTGCCGTCCGGAGTTACTCTCAAACTCGAGAAACTCAATGATGGAACTACTGTGAGTTATATGAGCCTACCCTGCGGTGGGGTGTGTGAAGAAAATCTTACAGATAATGTAGGTTGTCTTCCAAGGGACGTCGACATGGGGATATAAGGAATGGGAAGGGTCACTGGTTTCGATCAGTGGAAACAAGTAAATACTGTGTGCCAAGGCATGCTTTCGGCTACTAATGGCCTGCTAGGATCACTATCAAAGGCGACCCTGGATCGATACTTGATGGTCAAGGCGCTCTTTGGTAAGTAATCCTTTTCTTGAGATGTGTGGAGTGTGCTATAAAAATTTCAAGAACGTGATGGGCACGTGCCTGTGGAGCAGCACGGTTGAGAGCAGCATGCTTGCTTGTGGTACCAAGTTTTAACGGTATCAAAACGGAATCGCTAATACTTAACCTTCTAGGTGGGATGGCCTAGGCGGAAACGGTGGAAAGATCAAGCCCAAGTTCTTCAAGGCAAACGACCTCACCGATTCCACCATCCAAGGCATTACAATCAAAAACGCGCCCAAGAACTCCTTCAGTCTCAATCGCGTCACAAGACTCACTGTTAAAGACGTCACTGTCGACGATTCCGCTGGAAATTATGCGACTGGGGGACACAATACTGATGGATTCAATATCAATAATTCAGACGGCATATACTTCAGCGGAGTGAAGGTGTGGAACCAGGACGACTGCATGAACGTCAACTCCGGGACAAACATTTACTGGACCAACGGCTTCTGCTCCGGAGGCCATGGACTCTCAATCGGCTCTGTTGCTGACGGGTCCGTCGTTCGAAATGTCACTTTTGAGAATACCGTTTTGGAAAAGCAACAACAGTCTGTCCGAATCAAGACGAATTCCGGAGCCGTGGCAAGCGTATCAGACATTTACTACCGCAACATCGTCTTCAATGGTGGAACGGACTATGGAATTATCGTCGATCAGTCGTACGGCGGCACTAAGCACTCGCCAACAAATGGGGTGACCATCGATAACTTCCAGTTGAAGAATGTTACTGGGAGTGTGGACAGTGGAGCTACCCAGATTCTGGTTGAGTGCGGTGTTGGCAGTTGCACCAACTGGGTCTGGTCGGGTGTGAAGGTGACGGGAGGCAAGACGTCGACTGCGTGCTTGAATTTGCCGAGTGGGATCTCCTGCTAGGTGTTCATCTGTTGGAAGTTAAGGGCTGTAAAAATTGGATCTGTAGATATATTTGTTACTCGGAGAAAAGAATTCTAGGAGATGAATCCAATAAAAAGCCGATTTCTTCTTCATGTGCAACAAGAAAATTGCACCAGCGCGGTTATCCCATGAAAATACCGAAGAACGAAAAAAGGTGGAGCGAAGAGTACGCTTCTAACATTAAGATTGCAGAGGTACACTGTTCAACTTAATAGTAGAGAACGTCTTTGTGTAAATCTTTAAAATCGCGAACAAACATGGGGGTGCAGCTCAGAGTAGGAATTCGAATTCTGCAAAAACTCGAACCTCTTTCATTAGGTCTCGATAGGTCTTGGATGAAGATTATATATGATGATATTTGCTCAGCATGAATGGCTATGCTTTTTTCGGTCTAATTGAGAGGAGTTTAGAGGCGTTGATGTCGGGAATGGCACTGGGAGTTGAGAGCGGGCTGCTTAGCTGTATAATCAAACGCCATAATGGCCACAGGTCTGGAGCAGCTACGTCAATCTACTCATTGGTATTTCAAAAATACTTCCTGCAGTGTCTTGACTGACCACCGTTTATTAGTGGTCGGAAATCCTTCTGCAAGTGATGTCGTACGGATTTTCTTAGCCCCAGAGGGGATGGCTTGTCGGTGGCCTCGCTTCTTGTTTTCAGCGCCACGCTTCTGCACGTTGTGCTTCCTAATCCCCCCACAGCCTTACTCTTGCATCTCGTTCTAAAAACCACTGTGAAAAAGAAAAAAGAAGAGTGGCTGTGTGAACTACAATATCCTCTTATTGCACACCAAAATGGAACACAGCATTAGCCTGCCGGGGCCAAGTCATCGCCTCTTGGGAGACGAGGAGTCAACGCCCAGGGCCATAAAGCGCAAGCCTGTTGGAACTCCGCCAGCTACCAGGCTACCAGAAACATCCCAACGCCAAGATAGAGCAGAAGGTGAAAAACCGGCTCGAGGAAGAATCAAACCTTGTCTTCTCGGCTTGGACTCCTGAACATGGGAGACTCTTGCAGCAGTTCTCTCTCTGGGGATGCTAATCGCCTTGTTCCTGGTTCTTTGGCGCATCAACCGGAAGCGCCAGACTTCATGGACCTTCAAATTCACACCGAATACAGTCATATCAGTACTTTCCACAACAGCAAAAAGCTCGAGCCTGTTTGTAAGCTCGGCCGCAATCGGGCGAGAGAAATGGGTCTGGTTTGGTCTCGGCAACCGTGTTGGCTATCCCGATGGTACTAGGCTGGCAGATTTACAAGTCTTTGATGATGCATCTCGAGGACCTCTTGGCAGTATAAGTCTCCTTTGGATGACAAAATGCAGGTTCGTCAACTCCTGGACTGTCACAGTACCCGTTTGAGACAATAACCTCAATACGTAGACGTCTTGCATCGCTTGGAGCCTTGGTGACTATCATTTCCCTGGCCATGGATCCCTTCACACAACAGGTTCTTGAGATCCAATTTCGGCAATCTGTTTCGCACAATAACTTGACCGTCGAGAGTGACGTTCAGCGAACCGAAAGATACAACTCATTTAGCTCGACCACTTTGGAACCATCCAATGGGGATGCGAACTTGACAAAATATGTTACCCTTGGCATGCGAGCGTCCATCATTAATGGACTCATGACGTCTCCGATTATTCCAATCAACTTAAAATGCCCTACTGGCAACTGCCAGTGGCCGGTTATACCATCTTTGGGTGTGTGTAGTGAATGTGTAGAGCTTTCTTCTATCCTCCTCCAACCAAAGGACCAGTTAAATGGAAACCCAAACCTGCCAAATGGTATCTTTGCCCTCAATCGTACAGGTATTGTGATTGTGCCCCAGGGGACAGCCGGTTCCATTCATTTCAAAGAGTCCAATGTCCCATATCTCTCGATTTTCGATATGATCATCACGAGAAATGAAAGCCAACCTATTGAAGCTTTGGAATGTGCTCTATGGCCTTGTATCCAAGCTCTGAACGTCACCAGTATACAGGGACTACCATCACAGAATGTCATTCGAACCCACAGCAACTACACGATATACACAAACTACACATATCATGAATCTCCGACATCAATTAACCGGAACGGCTTCCCGATCGTTCCGACAGCCATCGAAGTGAATTCTCGAGCTGCAGCAACACCACCGCTAAGAGATGACACTTTGACCAGGCCCGATGACCCAATTTTCAACACCCTTCCCGGGGTAAGATACAGCATCTCGGTTATCTCAGTGAATGTCGTTTCCGGTCTCTTAAATTCCACATTCTCTGGAAATTCTTACGATAACAGCTCATCGGATGGTATTCGTGCTCTAATGTCCACAAGTGGCCGTTTTGACAATGTGGCGACCTTGATGTCGAATTTGGCAGATAGTATGACAAATGAGATTCGTCTCAGCCCAGCCCTTCAGCGCGACGACGGTGAAGAAATCAATCCTTGGCACGTTGAACAGTACGTCGGGGAAGCTTGGACGACCGTGGGGTTCTTTCACGTACGGTGGCTGTATATGATCCTTCCAACAGTTGTGGTTGCTATGTCTGTAGTTTTCCTGTTATTTTTTGCGAGAGAAAATACTGTTAGTGGCGCGAGGCTGTGGAAGGGTAGTATACTACCTGTCCTATTTCTTCCATTGGGAGGAGGGATCAGGGAAAAATTTACGCTGGAGTCGACTACAAGAGAGATGGAAGATTATGCTGATAAGGTCAGAGGCGGATTTGCATCTTTACGCATATCATAGTCATGTATTGTTTTATTTCTTTTGGAGGAAATATTATGTATATGCAAGAGACATCCATGGTGTCGCTGAATACCTCCTTCCATTTCACATACTCTCAAGTCCCCACCATTTAGCTCCAACGCTAGAGAACAAAAAATAGTACTTCCGAGAGTAGATCAAACCGTACAGAGGCTTCAAAACACCCATCGCTATCCTTCATAGAATAAGATTTGAATCCTCTATGTCCTCGACTTCCCTTGAAACTTAACAGTTTAACCAATTAATAACCTCAGGACTCACTGAAGTCTTATATGATCACAAGTTGATCCATCTTGCCATCCCTGTGATGATCGGGGAATTAGCATTTACTCGTTTACACTCGTCTCGGGGGCGGTATTGGAGTAAAAAACCCCCTGAACAATCCAAAATAAGAAGATAACTTCTGCTGGAACAACTTACAGGTTCGTGTTACCTGCTTTGCCTCATCAACCAACCCAAGATCAAGTAACATCTGTACAGAGCCTCTCGTTGAACTCTCGAGTGCACTGAAGATCCATGAATGTGTGTATGCCGTATGTTCGCCGATGAAGACAGTGTTGAATTCGGTCTGCCAGTAAGCGGGAAGGTACAACTGCTGCTGGGGGACGATTGGAACAGCCCAAGACCCGGCGTGGTGCTCGTCGTTATCCCAGCAGTGACGATCATAATTTCCTGTCCACATCTCATCTGCAATTGGGCCATGGAGCTCCACCATTGCTCGTTGAATATATGCAATGTGCTCAGCTTCAGGCATTGCGCAAGCAACCCGAGCATCCGAGGATGAGATGTAGGCTGCAAGCATCACACCAGCTGCATAGACAATATAAGCACCTCTCTTGCCAACGAATCAAGAATCGGAACCGAACGGAGCTCAGAAAACAAACTTACGACCGGTACTGTTGATGCCATATGACGGATAACAAATTTGCCCAATTCCGGGAATGTTCACTCTTCCACAACCTCCAATGATGGGATGTTCGAGATGCTCCCAGAAACGCTCCTTGTACTGGATGGCAACTTTGACTGCGCCATCAAAGACAAGTCGGTCAATTGCACGACGCATAAGAGATGAGTGTGGTGGAAGCTCCCAGAATCTCAAGAGATTAAATGGAACACTGTTGAAAATATGGTCGAATTCCTCGGACCGAGTAGCTTCGCTTGGATCGCCTCCAGTAGGGCGATGTGTTACTGTGAGAGAATTGGTGTCCTCATTGTACTTCACGACATTTACTTTCGTGTTAAACATTATGCGACCCCTGATCAATGGTCTGAATGCTTCTGGTAAGCGACTCATTCCTTTGTCAATAGTTGCCCACTGGTTTGCCATGAAATAGACCGTTTCGAATTCCCACATCGGCCATGCAACGACTGTTGTGGTGACTTCATCGGTGGTGTTGAGATCAGTGCCAATCACATCTAGGGAAGTGTAAGTAACCCCCCGCCTTTTGAAAGTAGAAAGAAATCGAGCTTGGGACAACTTACGGCGAAGGTACTCAACTTCCGAAAAGTCAAGTAGGCCTTCCTCCACAGCTTGCTTATGAGCTCTGAAAACATTTCCTGCATAGAACTTGATCCTCTCCTTGTCCAGAGCTTTTACGGCAGCTAAAGAGTCAATGGCTTCCTCAGCTGCAGTTGCATTGGACCACGTGACAACGTCTGCCAAAGAAGAATTTGCAGCAACTTCCGCCTTACCTGGAATAGTGCCGTCGGGTCGTCTTTTGGATGTTGCTACGGGTGTGTTGTCGCTAGATTGGATCCATGGAATGAACTTGACAGCCAGAGAGGAATCATTTCCATTCAAGTCATTCAGGACATTGGCGAGTTGTAAGACTAGCTGTTGGTCCATGATCGGGAACGTTTCGTTGGTGTCTGGGTCTTTGATAGTCATTGGGAATCTCATTGGACCAAGCTCGTGGTATTGATACTCATCAGGAGAGGTGTTGTTCAGGTAAGTAGTATAAATGCGGCCGCCAAGTCTGCTGTCCGATTCGAGGATTTTCCAGTTGTGAATTCCCACTGAGTCCAGGATCAACTGCAAACGCATTAGCAATTTTCTTGGAAAAGATTCTAAAGTCTACCAGGTACTTACAGCAGTGTGCAGACCCGAAATTCCAGCCCCGAGGATACCGAACTTCTTGGATTTGACAGATGACACAAAGACATCGTCAGGCTCCTTTTGCTTCAAGTACTCCACCCCATCAAACCACGGTCCCATAGGATCCGCAACATCAGCGAAAGTTGTAGACCGCTTGATCACGCGTTTCGTCACAGAAAACGGTTCGGATGTACCGACTGGCTTGCTATCCAAATATGCGTGAAGACAACCCTCGACAACGTTCTTTGGGACAACCCAGACGAACTTGGTTGGTCTCTGATCCTCCCAGTCAGCGTGGCGCGCAGCAAGAGGGTGTTCGCCGATGTGAGTGCTGCCAACGCGGTGGTGGACTTCATCAAGTGTCGATGCGCCGCATGATCCGTATGCTATTGTGAGCTCACCATGAACGTTATGCTCAAAAGATACATTGATGTTTTGAACCCCGCCTTCCTCAACCGAGTATGGGCCTTTGAACGTCACAGAGAATCGAAGGATAGGATCGCTGGCCACCTGTTGGAATGCGGCCAATGCCAAAACAAACAAGGCTTGGAGATGCGCAAGATACATGGTGGCTTTATCTTGGGCTTGAACGATATATTAAAGGCTGACGGAAGAGTTCATTGCATCTGGGCCTATGATTGTTTTATATATCCTACTGAGGAGCATGAATCTTTCGGACTAAGGCCACCTTGCCAAGTGTGTTGAAAATGGCTCATAACATACAGCGACGGCTATCATTGCTACCAAGACTATACCAAGACACTCATTTGTTCAGAAATGCTTCTAATCCCTTTCACACCGCCGAAAATTGTTTGTTCATACTCGGGGTTCGTTATGTTGCCCCATTTAAGTTGACTTTCTAGTACTTGGCGGCTTGACTTGGCGAGATACTACCGCCCACTCTTCGACTATCCGTTGCACCTCCAGGGATTCAAATGGAGTTCCAACTCCGACAGCTTGAGGGGTCCCCCACCTTGCGCTCTATATTTCGTGGTTGCTCCATATCTATGCATCCAACATCTTGGCTTTGTGCACTTTCAACTTCAGACTGATGTTTTCAATAAACTTGCTCCACGAAGAATTTTGTTGTCTCTCCTCCCGTATCCATTTGCTCCAAGATTGACTATCTTTCGGTTGGCCGTGCAGGGTAAAGCGATATTATCTGCCGCTTTATGAATTGTCCCGGTTCCAATCTCTCTTCCTCACGACTGCACCAAATTTTGGTTTCCTTGCGAGATTATTCATTCTACCAGAGAGATTCTTCAGTAGTCTAATTTTTCTCACAACACAGGCTCCTTATGTGAAAACCACCAATATGAACCCATGGCCTTGAGTGTCTTGCTCTTGGCTGACAACTTATGTTTACTAGAGGCCGACAAAGAAGTCGAAGGTTCTGTCTTGTGATCAAGTACACTTCTCCCTGTCGCAAATCGAGCTCTCAAATCCTTTACAGCAGTGAGCAGCGAAGTTCCTTCCGTCTCCCAGTCTCGCAAGATGTGATACCGCAGACATTATCCCATCATGAAACCAAATAAAAAAATATGCCCAATCCATCTAACCCCAGTTCCCATAGTTATCATCACCCACAGCTTGCTTCAAGCCATCATGTATGAAGTTAGTAGTTGTCGTTGTGGTGTGATCCAAGAAACCCAAAATGTGAAGAGCGCATGAGATAAGCTAGTATCTAAGTGAGAAGCCAAACTCAGGAAGAGAGAGAAATTGAAACTACCCAATACCTTGCAAGAGTCGTTTCCTCCCCAGTGGATATTTGAGGCGGTTCTCTGCGAAGCTAGATGCCATGAATCTGTTGGGTTAGTAAGATGATACTTTTGATCTAAGCAACAAGAATTGAAAGTCAAAGAGCAAGCTGTCGTAGTTGCCAACGCCAATTTACCCGGTTCTGGAATGATGTTTTGACTCTCCATATCTGCTTTCTCTGAACGCCTTGTCGTGGTCCTTAGCCGCTCGCTTAAAACCCTCCTTTTCATTCCCATTTACCTAGCACTCCATCTACAAGAACACCTGCCACTCTATATACCCCAATCGCAGAACCTTCAGCCAAGTCCCAGATCTCGTCTCTAGAAGCCACGGAGCGAGATCATCTGTCTAGCCGTCTATATTGCATTTAATAAACATGCAGCCACTAAGCAGCCACGCGGCAGTTTAACGAGCTCGGTAGTCCAAATAATGCGGGGTACAGTTGAGGATATACACGAAAGTTCGCTAAATGAATCTTGAATGACCAAGTTTAATTTGGGGATAAGTGTAGATGTGCCTAAAGGGACGGATGTTGAATTGAGAGGTGATGGCGTCCTGGAAAGAAGCTTGGGGGAGAGGTATAAGATGTCATTGATGTCCGTACCGATTTCACGTTGGAGCTTTTTCTCTGAGTCCTATTTTTCTGAGCGGGTTTGAGAACTTTGGGAGTCAGTATTCAAGATGAAGCTCTTTACTGCCATCGCAACTCTGGCTGCAGTGACGAACGCGCATTATGTCTTCCCATCACTCATCGCCAACGGGGCATCGACAGGAGAGTGGGCGAATGTACGTCAGTGGACAGGATATTACTCCAACGGACCTGTAGCGGACGTTTCCTCTCTCAGCATACGATGCAACGTCGACGCCTCAACGAAATCCGCGAAGACGTTGTCCGTTGCTGCAGGATCGACGCTGGGTTTCTCTGCCAAAGCTAGCATTTCTCATCCGGGACTGATGCAGTTTTACATGGCGAAGGTTCCGGCTGGGAAGACTGCTGATTCGTGGGATGGGAGTGGAAGTGTATGGTTTAAGGTGTTTAATGATATGCCGATAATTGGGACGAGTATGACTTGGCCCACACAAGGTATGAACTCTACTCATAGCACAAATGGGATGGAACAGACTGAATGGCAAACTGACGTTTGATAACAGGCAAAACTTCAGCATCATTTACCCTCCCCAAGTCTCTACCTAGCGGCGAATACTTGGTGCGAGCAGAGCATATTGCATTGCATTCAGCTGGCAGCTCTGGAGGCGCTCAGTTCTATATCTCGTGTGCGCAGATCAATGTTACTGGAGGAGGAGCTGGAACTCCTGGGCCACTGGTTGCGTTTCCGGGGGCGTATAAACCGACGGACCCGGGGATTATGATCAATATTTATTACCCAATTGTAAGCAGTGCTCTAAAATCTGTGGTCAACGAAAGAAACTGACAGCCGATGTAGCCAAAGACCTACACTCCTCCTGGGCCGCCAGTTTGGACTGGCTGAAGTAAATATGGGAAGAATGGATGCCTGTCTGATGGGGAAGAGGAGCCGGCGTAAAGAAGAAATGCTCAAATAGACGTATATATCTATCTAGAATGGAATTTGCTAAACAAATCAAACCTTGCCATGGCTGATGACCCAAGTGCCTTGGATGGAGACAAGACAGTAAATCGCCACGTGATATTATCCGAGGATATTGGAATATCGATCTTCCACGGCGCTTGAACACTTAGATAAAGTACTAAGAAGGAGATTCAACATTAGAGAACGCTGAGATGAATCGAGGGCTGCAATACTTAGAATGATGCAGAAAAAACAATGACAGCTCGTCCGAGACAGAAGGAAGCGAGCTGGGCTCAAGCCGACGGAGTTCATCAGCTTTATATCCGTCCTAGGAAGCAGTAAGTAACTGATACGAGTACCAACGCTTGTTGGGCTCAAATTCCCATTCGATGTATAATAGATGCAGAGAGAAAGAAAAATGAAGTCTCACAAGTCGGGAGCTTGGAAATTTTATTGTCATCCACGTGACGAGGCTGATTTTCTGCGCAGTCTGTTCCAACGGCCATCCGTAAACTTTTTTCTTCCTCTTGCAGGCTCGATCACCAACGACTTACTACTTGTCCCAGACAATCAGAACAACAACCTCGCAATGGATACAATTATGGAAGACAGAATCGCGGATTCTACCAGGCATGGCCAGGTCCAAGTTCATTTTATAACCAGTTCCGAAGATCCTACGATTGAATTGGAGGAGGGGAAGAGGCAACTGCTTGTGCCTACCAGTAAGCAGAGTCCCAGCTCCAAGAGTATATACTATTGCTGATAATTATACGAAGATGTTCGCAGATACGGTCTCTCTCAGATCCTCAATTCGGAGTCTATGCTGAATACCGATGCGCCAATTCCCTTCGATTTCCTGATCAATGGAACCTTCCTCCGCACAACCCTCGAAGAATACCTCACTGCGAATGGTCTCTCCTCAGAAACGACTGTCGACTTGCAGTATGTCCGTAGTTTGATCCCACCGTTGTACGAGGCAAGCTTCGAGCACGATGATTGGGTCAGCTGCGTGGATGTTCTGTCCGCGACTTCAAGGGCTGGATCGTGGGATGGTCATGATGTAATTCTGGGGCAGGAGCGCGTGCTGTCTGGATCATACGATGGACTGCTGAGAGTATGGAATAAGTCTGGGCAAGCAATTGCGACGTCAGCTTCGTCCAGTGCAGGAGGTCATTCTTCAAGCATCAAGTCTGCGAAGTTCATCTCACCCACGCAGATTGCTTCTGCTGGTCTGGATCGCACGATCAGGATATGGAAGTACGCGGAAGCAGAGGATCACTTCTCTGCTACACTGAAACCTACATTGGAGCTGTACGGTCACAAAGGTGGAATCGAGTCAATTGATATTTGGGGTCCTTCGAATCAAGTACTTTCTGGATCTACGGACGGAACAATTGGACTGTGGACAACCATGAAGAATTCAGCACCAGAGGCAAACCCATCACTGATATCTTCGGGCCCTACAGCAAAGCGCCGAAAGCTCACCACATCTACCTCTACCCCTCAACGTGGCCCTCTCTCTTTGATTAATTCTCACAATGGACCTGTAAATGCTGTCATTTTCAATCCTCTTGACCATACCGTTGCCTACTCTGCATCTCAAGACCACACCATCCGCACCTTCGACCTCACCACATCCAGTCTCGTCGACACGAGAACAACCTCCCACCCATTACTCTCGCTGACTGCCCTCCCGGGTATCAGCCACCAGCTGTTAGCAGCAGGAACAAGCGCGCGCCACATCACACTCCTGGACCCAAGAATATCATCTCAATCCACACAGGTCATGACCCTTCGCGGTCATACGAACAAGATCGTCTCGCTCGCGCAAGACCCAGAAAGCAGATTTGGTTTAGTGAGTGGAAGTCACGATGGGACATGCCGAGTATGGGATCTGCGAAGCTCAAGACAGGGAACCAAGGATGAAGGCGGTGGACAAGTAGGCGAAGCTGTTTATGTCGTAGAGCGAGAGAGTCAGAAGGGTGGCAAGAGACCTGTTGGTGGAGATGGAATTAAGGTGTTTGGTGTGGTGTGGGATGAGAATGTTGGGATTGTTAGTGGAGGCGAGGATAAGATGCTGCAGATCAACAGAGGGAGAGGTGTCACTAAGCCAGCAAGCTCGTAACATAGTTGAACAATATGGAGATCTATTTGATACCCAGCCAGAGGCTTCGTTCTTCTGAAAGTCAGCCGCATGGCATCAAGTATAGAGAGTCGTTGGATATACCTAGAGTCATGTCATGTACCGGAGTGGAGAAGGCACTGGGTCCATCACCAGAGGAGCTCTTTCCCTACCAAAGATGGTAATGGAAGTGTCATTTCCCTGCCCCTGCAGCCGTTCCCTTCGAAAGACATTTTCGTCCAACCTACAAATTCATGTTTTCCCCCTTCTTGTATCCCTCCCTCTCTCGCTCGTCGGGCATACTCACACTTGCCCTACATGATACAGACCCCAATTCGCGTTTCATTTGCCGCTCTTCTTTCAATTCATTTACTTGGATGCCCTCCTATCATTAGTAGTCTTGGAAGGGGGTGGAGCTTTACTTCTCACACTGGTGCCCGGCTCTATTCATAGCCAAACTGCGAAGCCACTTTGAACCTATCCCATTTTCCTTTTCGCATTTTCATATTTTTGCAGCACTGTTGTGCATAGCCACATCTTGGTTGATAATATCACACGGGAAGTGCCCGCTATCCAAGTGGCCACGCTCCACGAAGTAAATGAAGCTCGAATGTGGCGGCATTTTAACCATCTTCTTTTCAAGGCCGTACTTCTTTGTCTTCCCGCGTTCCGCAGACCTATTCTTTAGGCTACTCTGCCTTCACCTATTCCTGCAACTGTCCTTGTTTCTACCTAAGTTTGTGTCTCTTTTGCTGCGATTGGCAGACGTGCGTGGCGGATGAGTCTCACAACGTCACGGCACGTCACGGCACAGCGCCATTGACAACAAACACTTCGTACCTATGTATAAGCTTGGTGCGATATCTTCGATCCATTGATGTGTCTATGTTGCGGAACTCTTGAGGCTGTGCAGCTTTGCCTTGCTTTACGTTGTCAGTTGTCAGGGTCATTCATTTTCCAGTGGCTTCATGATCGTCATTTTCCCCCAATGCATTCAACCCAGTCGTTTTTTCTGCATCTTCACATCTTCCCATCTCCACATTTTTCGCTTCGGACATACGATTTGAATTGCAGAGACACATCATTTCCACACTTATATCTCCAAGTTGTTCTTCAATCATGCCCGTTTCGATAAATCCTATTCAATCAAACCCGTCCAAGGATGCCCTCGCGGGATGATCCCATCGGATTTGTGAATTACCGCCACCTACCTATCAAACTAGAGGCAACCTGTCCCAAACTCGAGAAGAAACCGATTTTATTTATTAGCTACAATCCCCAGCGGAGCAGTGAGAGGCTCTCGCAGACATAATTGCTATTCATACATCAAAATTCATTGCCTGAGAACACGAGCCTCTTAATTTAGAACCCACTTGACAAATACATGAAAGATTCATCCTGGACTTCCTTCATGCCATGAGTGTTGCGAAGTCGGATCACCCATCACGTCTTGAGACCAGCCAAAATTCCCTCAAACACTTCATATCACTTGCCTAGTTCCCGGCTACTCTCCCCAATTATCAAGATTTCCTATTTTTTTTCTTCTTTTTTTGATGTCCGGCGGCGGCCCTGGGGCGCTCTTCGTGATCCATATACAATTAGTTCCTCCCCTAGCGTTGTCCAGTTAACCGTAGCGAGCTCACTATTGTGACAAGTGAGGACCACAGACTATCTGAGCCGGATGTCTTCCGAGAGTGTACTTTGACTTGCAACGGCCTCCAACCCCAAGATGTGTGCAACGAGCCTTGGCTACCCAACTCTTGACGATTCTGGATTCCCGCACAATATCCCGGGCTCTTTGGAGACGCCTTGCCTTGCCATCGATCCTCCTTAAGTTTCTTTGCCGATGCTTGCACTTCCTTTGTCTTGTCTTTGGGAATATGAGTTCCAACACACAACCGCTCTTAAGAACAGCTTGATATACCGTAGCGTAGTCTGGGATATCTTTTGCCACACTACTCGAAACACAACTTCACGATCCACAACAGTGGCTCATAGCACTAACCATCCTCCTCCTAGGAAAACATGCTTGCAATACCCCGGACTTGGGCTGATGTGTCCGATGTTGTTCTTGATGTGGATGCGCATTCTTCATTTTTGCATGTTTCGCATGGTTCCAAATGCCATCAGAGCATTGTCCCTGTAGAATTCGGTGGAGAGGCAGGAGGTCTTTTTCAACCGTTGTGAGAACATGCTGGCGTAGGAAATGATGTTTCGACCACCGAATAGATGCTGGCTGGGCGAGCAGGAACGATGGCACTTGGTAGAGAGGTCTATCTCTGCGAGATTGGAAAGTCAGGAGCTTACAAGCCTCGACCGGTTGTGCTGTGAGGTGCTCTGCAGGTCATGATCGCCGCGCCAATGTGTGTGAGGGAAGAACCGATTATTCGCTCAAAGAGTCATTCTTCCGGAGTAGTACTCAGGTGGATAGTTAGAAAGAAATAAGATCACGCTGGGAATCAGAATGTCGTCATTCTTATCGAAGTGAGATCTACCTTTGGTCTTAATAGAATTGTCCAATGCGAACTTCAAGTCTGAGCAGTTAACCCGAGTGTGTGTTGACTAGAGGTTGTCATGATGGCCCATTGTTGGCACTGCAGACGCAGCCCAGCATCGCAAGTGGTGTGTAGCCGCTCAAGGCAGGCACATGCTCTCGGAGGATTGCAGATGTGACTTTCGAAACCCGTTGGATTAACTTTTGCTACTTCTGGATCCTGCGTAGCTGCGGGCGGTCCTGGAAATGTAAATCAATCCAGGATCATGGCTTGGCTCAGTCGATCCAGTCATATCATAAACTGTTTCCCTTTTTTTTCTTCATGTGCAGTGTCTTGTTGGTAAGCACTGATTGGGCCAGGTCCTGGAATTCTGGCCGATGGATGTATTCCTGGATCCAGAGCAGGTCCTCAAGATGGCTAGATGCAACGTTCTGCTGTGGGCTGATGTCTTGCGCGTGGTACCATGAACGAACGATTTTCGTTGCCATTCTTGTTAGTGCATGTAAGCAACTGGGACTTAGGGAGATCTCGGAAACCGGTTTTCCTCTCTTCTTCGTCGGTCCATGGTCTAGCTTCGTCAAGTTCTGGAGGGTAATAACTTATGGCATTCTTACACCTATCGGTGGTCTTTTCCTCAATATTCATCGGGGTGAAATGGTATCCATCGGCTTTGATAAGGGATTGAGCTGTAGACTCCTGCAAGGGATTTTCCCCTACCTCAAACTTCTCGAAAGGTCTGGCACGCGGATGGAGGCAAATGGCCGAAAGTGTGGGAACGCTGAGCAGATTCGAATGCGCAAGCGCGCTCTTCTCCTCCGAGCTGTGTGTATGCTGGGATGTGCGAATGTCTTCAGGGATTCTCTCATCATAACTAGACGTAATCTTTGTGTTAAGCAGAGATTTCAAGAGCGCAATCGTTCTTGTTTGTCAAGTGATGGTATTGTTTTTGGTCGCTTGAGCCAAGTCGCGAATAGGCTCTCGTTGCTCGGTCTCAACAGAGCTAGCGACCTGGGCCAGTGAAATTGGCTCAAGAAACGACATGTCCTATGGGTAGGGATTTATTTGAGAGGTCCTCCCACAAGTACGTAATAAAAATCTTCACCCACGCCAGTTGAGCCTCATCCTCTAGCGAATAACAGCTTCTCGTTTATGCCCCTGCTAGCGCGGGGTAATATCTCACCAAACGGAGGGATAGCCCTTGTCCTCGTTATCTTTCGAGTAAGCTCTTCGGAAAGGCCTCTCTCTCTTGACCACCGATATATCGTAATATCCTACCTACATCTCACCCCTCGAGTCATTGTTATTACTACTAGACTGACTCTAGCCGCACACCTCCCTCCCACCACAAGCACCTGCCTAGAAAGCATGGCTGACTGGATCGGCACCGTCGTCAGCCTCTGGGACACGGCCGTCCGCGTCGCCACCTTCGCCAACGACCTCCGAGCCGCCCAGGACGACTTTATCGCCCTGCGTGCCGAGGCCGAGTGCCTCCTCATCTGTATCAACTCGCTTAACTCGCCCTCCTGCCTGGCCACGCTCTACCGGTACATCAATGCGCAGCAGGCTGCGGATCTGAAGGCCATCGTGAAGAACACGGAGCTGAACATGGTAGAGCTGAACCAATTCCTGGCGAAGTGCAAAGTGATGGTGCAGCTGGCGGCGGGCAGGAAAGCCATGCAAACGGGGAGGAGGAGGAGGAGGGTGTCGAAGAGGGTGAAGGAGGTGATGGCTAAGGCATGGGCGACTTACAGGTTTACGATGAAGGACAAACAGGCGTTTAGGGATAGGTTGATTTTGCCGGCGCAGAGCATTAATATTTACTTGACGATGTTGACGCATGTCGGATTGGTGAATGTTAAGTTTCTGATGGAGTTGAGTGGGGATGGAGAAGGAGTAGGAGTAGGAGCGGGAGTAGGAGCAGGAGCGGGAGCAGGAGGAGTGGGAGGAGGAGTGGGAGGAGGAGGGAATAATCAAGACGATGATACGGGATCGCGTAACGGAGGCGGCGGCGGAGGAGGAGGAGGAGGATGGGAAGGCGGAGGCGGAGGAGGGGTAATTGTAAACGTGGGCCCCGTGGATCGATGGAGCGCTGTAGGGCGGAGAGTGGCCTTCAGAGACTCGATTGCTGATGAGTCGGAACTAACAACTGACATAGAAGCGGAAATCGTCAGGTATGCTCTACATCTAACGAGAGGGGGCACGCCGTTCCAGCGCAGCAGCGGAAGGCCTAGAATCACCAAAGGGCCGAAAAGGCGGACTCGCTCGAGACCACGATCTGCGGGAGCATTTGGTGTTGAGAGAGACAGGAAAGGCCAGATGTACCTGGTACGCGAAAGGTCTGTTGGCAACCTCTCGGCTGGGCGCATTGAGGGATATTGGTCTGGTTCGGAATCGGAAGGCCACGCAAGTCGTCGCAGATTCCTTGCACTGCCCGCGCCGCCCGACTAAAATCGAGCCATCCATCGATCGACTATGATAAGAAGAGATGGGAGAGATAGGGATATGGGGTAGCGGGAGTCTAGTAATGACCTAGTAATAAAAATACAAATACAAAAATACAAAATCTGGTTCGGTTGACTATGACAGACAGTTTCGAGTCAGGTCAGGTCTGCTTACTAGCGCGCTAATCCTGTTTAGATCAAGCTTCATCTCGCTTGATCCGTAAATTAACTTCAAGACCTGGCCAGCACCACGCTCACGCTTCCAGAGCATACTCCATACTACGGTACTTGCGGGCATTTTCTGCCATCGGCATCCTTGCGATCCTACCTACCATGACATCGACCGACGACTCCGATCGCGGCGGACCCGGCCCACAGCCAAGAGCATCGCACTTTGCTGGGGCTGGATCGAGAGCAGGCTTCGGTCCACAATTCGAATCCCCGCAAAGAGAGCGCTTCTACCACGACACCAGCGCCGACTTTCGCCCGCCGCAGCACCCTGGCCCATCCGTACGAGCCGCCACATGGCACGCACTACCATCACGAGAGGAACTCAGCGCACGCAAGCGCTTAGTCCAGCAAAGCATCCAAGCCGAAGCGGATGCCGCCGTCGCCGAGCTCGAGGAACGGCGACGCTTCTCTCGCACCCAGCGCCGCCAGAGCCGCATGAGCTCGCGCCCGGATGCCTTCGACGCGAACTACGTGGGGGGGTTGGAGGAGCCTAGGGAGAGGGAAGATGACATCGAAGAGCTGTGCGATATCCTGCTGGAGGAGTATGGCGTGGAAGTTGAGCCGCTGCCCGCAGGCGCTCGAGCTCCCATCTACGGCCCGACGGTGCGGCCCGCTTGGCCCGTGACTACGGAAGGAGTGGGACGGGAGAGGGAGCGGGAGAGGAAGCGGGAACGGATGAGTAGGATGAGCAGAGAGAGTCGGTATGAGCTCGATTCGAGCGAGAACGAGGCCAGAGAGGAGGAAGAGGACGAGGAGCTCGTCGAGAGCATGTCTCGTGGCCGGGCTGACCGGCTGATGGCCCAAACGAGCCTCCGGGGGACTTCCCATGGATATAAACGCCCCTCGCGACGTCACGATCTATACGACGACGACAGCAGCTACGACGCTCCTAGTCGACCAAGGCCCAAACCCGGCGGACCGGGTCCCGCGCCCCCCACAGGCTCGGGAACTTCATTTTCCATGGGGGAGGACGAAGCAAGAGAGAGGAAAAGAGATTGGGAGAGGGACCGAGAGATGATGAGGGAACGGGAGATGATGAGAGAAAGAGAGATGAGGAGGGAGAGAGATTTGAGGAGGGAAAGAGAGATGAGGAGGGACGAATTAGATAGAGAGATGGCAAAGCGGCGGCAAAAGGCGGAAAATGAAGAGGAGTGGGAGGACCTGCACCGACACGACTTTGTGAGGATGAGTCCGATCGTCGTCACCCAGCATCCTCCCTCGGACCCCCAATACGACCACACACGCAGATCACATAGCGAATACGATATCCGCCATACAGAGAGCTACCGAGAACCTCATGCCGCCGCCAACGCTGCTTACGAGGCGGGATACAGACCAGTAGTCGAGATACGCAGACGGCGGCGGTCGGAGAACCTAGGCTCGGCCCCTAGATCCAGGTCGAGGTCGAGGTCTCCACCGGGCATTCGAGACGTGTATATGCATGGAGGGCGGCATGCGGACGATGCGCCTGCACCTGCACCGAGGGAAGGAGAGTCTGAGGATGATGGTGTGAGGACGAGGCGCATGAGGCGCATGGAGGTTAGGAATTATCAGGGCTTCTAGTGAAGTTTGTAGCGGAGATGGTACGAGAGGTGAGTTAGTTGAGGGACGACGCCTCGAGGGAATAATAAATGCCTGAGTTCATGAACACAAAGAAGGAAGGAACTACAGTACTGCGAGGAAGAGGGTCGGGTCCAAGTCTAAAGGACCTTTTCTTTCATAGGGCGATGGAGCCGAGCCCTCAAAAGCAAAAGTGAAGCAATTTTGTTTTCAACAACATGCAAATTTTTTCGATTACAGTAATCTTACTTACTTCACAATTCCTTATTGGTCTATTAGCTTTGTCCTCGAAGCCTTTCTTCTTTTAGCAAGCAAAGATCCAGCCAAAAATATGCGATGCTGTCCAGTACTCGGTTACGCGCCATGATTGCTCACCAAAAAGTGCTGACTTTGGCGGGATTGGGAAAAGAAAGAAGGAGGACGTCGGGAGAGGATTGACAGGGCAGAATAGTGGGGTAAATAGCCAATTCTGCCTCTGCTCGCTCCGCTCTGTCGCACAGCAACAGTACCTTTGACGAGTTTGTTATCCCATGTAGTATATAGTACTGTACCGCACGTGTGACAGATGCCCGAAGTCGACCTCTCGGCGCCAAAAGCAACGGCATGCGATTATATACTATACGAAATAGCTTAATTTCCGATCGATTGATTATTACACTACTCGATATTATGAAACAAGTGTCGGTCGCTTGCGATGAAGAAAATACCGTAGTCTTGATTATGTTGTTGCTCTTCCCGCCCATGGCGTGCGTCAAAAGAGGGTGATCTTGGTCCACCTGAAAATACGATCACCTTCCTGCAACCTCATAAACAAGGTCGGTCTTTACCTTTATATTCATATCTTGCACTTGAAGGTTCTGGGGCTCCTTCTAGGTTGCCTGGGTAGACATTTAGAGCTTCCGAGTCCAGACTCCAAAGTATGAAATGAAATTGACTTTGTGAAAGTTGGACATTGTGAATCACTACATGTCGTCCAATGATTCATTTCGTATACTGTAGCTAGCCCATCATTAACAAAGGGTGGCGGAAGTCCACCTCAGGTACATTTTTCTCCTTGTATCCTCGTCGTCAGGCTTGGCCATTGCCTTGGATATTTGAAAACTTTCATTCTCGTTGTTCTGTAGTACGCGCCAGCTCCGATCGGCCTTCAGCTCTTGAAACCTCCCCCGACACAGGTCATGGACGTAGGCTAACCCAAGGAATTTGCACCTCCTCGGACCCGCTGCTCCGGGCTGTGTTATGTCACGCAGGGTTTAGAACCATGGTGAAGCATTTGCGCAATGTAACCTATCGCCCGGTTGCAGGTGAGCAGGTTCCAAGCCAAGGTAGCCATTTTTGGTCACAAAAAGCTTCATGTCCTCAAAGTGTCGAACGGCGTGGTGAAATGTCGCGCCCGGCTGCAACGACCATGCTCTTTTGCTCCAGGGATAAACGCAGAACTGCCAAACATTAGGTATAGCGTCATACTCACCATCTCGAAGACAGTCGATTGCATATGCCTGCCGTTGTAGTGAATCTGCGTCCTTGTTGGTGTCCCCATTTATTATATTCTCCTGGTTGGCGCTATTGAATGATGCAAAATGTGTGCACTGGAGCCAGTCTTTGAAAGATCTGACAAAATCGGCTGGGGCGGGAATGATGGGACCTTGAGGGAAAATGTCGCAGATGAGAGTCCTCCAGAATGCTTCTAGGCGGTGCTGGCCGTTGTAGTAGGTGCGATGATCTCCAAAGATTTGCAGAATCTACGAGATGTACGCCAATCACGATGTGGCTCGCCGCAATCAGCAACGTCATCGATGTAGATTGTTGACACGTCGAGCAGCCCCTTATCAAAGTTGTGGGCTGCGAAAGTCGACTCGGGGGCGTTGAGACAGTGAGGATCGTAACCAGAGAAGAAATTGACTGGGGACCACAGCCCAAGCGACGACCGAGCTCTTACACTAGTCTGGCAACCAGGAGGGCAGCTTCTCTCCATCTTCTCTGGCTGGAGACGATTCCACGCCCTCCAGTAATTTGCCATGACTTCTTTCAACCTTCCACAGGTATCTAGCTGCCCTCCTAAAGACCTCGTCGGTTGTCAGATCATAGTCGATGGTTATCGAGTCCTCGGCCTCCTTCGCCTCAGTCAATTCGACTATGCCCAACAAGGCGAAAATCAAGTCCCTTGGATCCGTGGCTTGAAACTGTCGAGTTGACCCAATAGCATCAACCAAAGTTGTGAGTTCGCCTTTGGCGTATCGATTGCGGAGATTGCCAACCATGACAACATTTCCAAGGTCGATCCGCTGCCGTGGGGGGGTATGGTAATGCTCAAGCTCGTCTTCTACTTGGTTAGACATTGGAGTCTCGTACGGCGATCAAGTCAGAAGACGCTCACATGTACCCTCGCATCTGAACTCAGAATGGTCTTCAGCTTCTTCTACGACCTTCATGAAGTCCCCTATGGGGCATGTCTCGATACACGAGACGCCAAAACCGATTATCTCCCAGGGAGCCACCACCTCGCCACAGAGTATGGAAACAGACCGCGCAACCACGATCTCCTGTACAATCCAAATCCTGGAGAACCAAGCCCTTTGTAGAAATGCCATCAGGAGTTTCCTATCTTCCCAATTGACACTTCTCAAGGCGGGCTGTCCATCCCCACTCTGCTCCCTGATGTTTAAGGTCGTGCAGTCCCAGAAATCTGCCCCCTTCTCCTCCGCATTCAAACATGTTCGAGCGACAAGATACAGCAAGCCCAGAGCGTGGGGGACTTGCTCTTCAGGATACGCATCTCCAAACCAGACGTAGACATGAGCTGACTGGCTATAAATCTTGGTCATTAGACGGACCTGCGCAGTCTTCTCCTTGGTGTCCTCTTGGTTTATACAAACAGCGTCGATCCAGATCGGCTCATCTGCAATTTTAGGATGTGATTTGCTCACTATAAGGAGGAAGTCGAGGAGATTGCGAGTGATGTTGAGCGTTTGGCCGTTGACCGTGATCGGACAAGACCTCTCCGCGTTGACTCCCCTTGCGGTGGCGGCCGCACTTGGGCTGCCCCATGTATAGGAAAGGGCATTGTAAACTGGGGATTCTGCGAGATCAACTTCTGAGAGGGTGCAGGATACGTCTGTGCCAGGGCTGACATTCAACGTGAGGAGACGAATGGAGGTTGGGTTGATGAGGCTGTCGTAAAGATTCATGGTACACGAACAAAATGATAGACAGTTGGAGAAAGGCAAAATCCATGGAGAACTTAAGAGATTGAAGCGCGAAGCAGCCGATATGTAAAAAGAGGAGTAAGTTACGATACTGAAAGCAAGGAGGTACGACTGAAGAGAGAGCTTAGCGCTGCTGCGCGAGGCATATACACCAAATTTAGAATGCGTTTCCATATCACTTCCGGGGGGCGCCAAATCCTAGGGTTTGATTGGTTTGAAAATACCACCTAACCTTGCATATCGAGGGCTTTTTTTAATACCTTTTACTGAGGTGTAGCTACATGACGAGGCTATTGATTTCGATTTGATAAGGACCAGTTAGAGTCCTTGTACCTTCGTACCTCCTGGCTATCTTCAACCCCATTCGCAGAGGGGAGTGGGAGGGCAGATTGAGGGGTGGGGCTAGGGCACCTCTCAGCAAGGCACGCTAGTGCCTTGTACGGTACCTAGATAGATATTATAAGTGCTTAACGTAGTACTAAATTAAAATGTATAATAATACTAAAGAGAGAGCTTCCAGGGTCGTGCTGGCTAGGCTAGCACACAAGTTATTGTGGTGACAGTTTGCCAAGGCGCTCATCACACTAGTCTCGGTCAAACATATGCCCGTTACTAAGGTAAACAAAAACACTGCCATTTGTAAGCGAGGCAATTAGAAATGGAATATCTGATCTTCTCGATTTATCCATTCTTGTAATAACTAGCCAATAAAAGCACTTGAAAAGTCAGCTAGTTCAGCCTCCCATTGCTTAATTAAGCTCTCTTTCTCGCCCGGAGTAAGTGATTCGCCGAAATGCCTGGTCTTGAAAGAGACACTTCATGAAATTTCAAACTTTTAATGGCGTGCAAATCTCTGATGTTCATGAACAATTGTAGATACATTATATAATCGATGTCGCAGTAACAGATCAAGATATTTAAGATTAGCTTGTGCAAGATCAAAGAAGTTTGACCCGCGATCAGCCCCAGGCGCTACAGTACGAGTAGTGAGAGGTCGAAGAAATGTTGCCTCCACTGTCAGCGCTCTAGATCTAGGTGCAGGGGACGAAGTGGTTGGGTGTCATGTCGCAGCCTTTAACGGAGGCGTCCAGGTACTGCAGAGTACACAGGATGACAAAGGGGGCACGGTGTCAGTCAAAAATGGACGAGGGGGGCCTGTGCCTATATATATATATTTAATCGAAAGGGGTGATGAGTACTAGTAAGCTAGTTAACGCCTGATTTACTCCTCATATACAAAGTATCGCTATTAGAAAGCCCTATTCTTCATATAATTTCCGTCAAGCTATGAACAATAGAGTCTGCTGAAAGAGTAGAGCACTGAATAAAAATTACAGGCTCTACTGCAAACTCGCATTCAAACTTGAGTTCCCAGTAGTATGTCTTAGTGGGTGGGTGTTAGCTCATAAGTATAAGAAATGTTTGCTCTCGTTTCCCTTCCGATAAGAGCAATCTAACTGCCATATTTCTTTACTGAGGGCAAGCTTTCGCCCTTCAGACTATCACATCAGCCTCTTAGCTCCACTCACAACTGTACAGTAGGAAACTGACAAAAAATATCTAAAAGTCTATGAGACTTCAAACAGGGACAATCAACTAGTGCCTCCGTCAGAACGAGTATTTTTTCTATGTTTAGTAGCAGGTTAGGGATCATCAGCTGCATCATGGTAAGTTCAAACTTATTTCATCTCTGCCAGCTAGAATATTAGGATATATTTATGATAGTGTATTATTATCCTCAACAGCACTTACAAGGTTACTTCACTTATGGCAAAGTCGCCCCAGTCCTGTGGTGGTAAATATGGTGCCTATCTTTGGGAATTAGGACTAGCTATCTCGCGTTTCTGCGATGTCAACAAGTGCTCGCTTATGGGCTGACCTCAGCCCCTAATAATTCGGTCTTTCAATCAGCCCCCTGCATTAGTCTCAGAACAGAAAAAAATGAGTAAAAATGAGTTGGTTGTTCAATTTAGGAAACTGGATGTTACTGCCTTTCTATGATGGAGGATTACGTCTCGTGGGATATAAATGTCAGGTCCAAAGGGACGCTGATCCACTCACAGCAAATGAATTTTCAGCATCCGACCACAGATTCCCCGAATTTGAACACAAGCTTCGCGTTTTGGTTTCTTATGAACCATAATTATCCCATTAGAGGTGAAGCATTGGGGAATTCCCTCCGTTGCGACTTCTCTTAGAGTCTATTTCATCAACGGTATTTGTGAAATACGCAACGAGAGATATTGGACAGCCAAACGACTGAAAGTTTGCGGCTGGAGATGGAACAATCCATGTGAATTTGGGTATTGAAATATCTTGAGGTAACTTAAGCTGGCATGTGTGTGTGTTTACGCTTGGTGGGATCTAAGTAATCAAACCAGTGATAATCTGCCCCAATCATCCGGTACCCCCGTGTGCCCCGCGATCCTAATCTAAACGTTTGCTTGCAAATCATGTGGCCCTTGGGACTTTTGAACAGAGCAGTCAGCAGTTAACTATTTAACCCTGCAGGCAAAGATTGATGGCAATCTTGTGAGCCAAACAAGTAAGGCGACCACAAAAGGTTCGACAAGGATACTCTCGCTTTGCAGCTCCTTCCTTGTGTATATAATGTGCCTAGTTAGACTCTACTATAAAACTCGAAGAAAAGAGCTCTGTCCTAGAGCTGCCAACGAATTTCAACATAACAACAAATATATATTGATATCATAATGTAACATTGTGTACAAGGAGAGCTAGGACCAATTCAACTTCAAGATCTTGATCTAGCACCCCAGACACCGCTTTCGGACTAGTCTTGTTCCTTCAAGTCTGTCGTCACTCACCATATGGTAGTTTTCAATAATTTTTCCGAGCCGGGGATGTCAGGAGGCTACTTAGTCCAAGCGCCCCCCTCTTGACGCGAATCGAATAAAACAGCCAGCGCTAAAATATCGAACACCACAGCTCCCATCCTAGACTTTGCCGATCCTTGCAGCTTTACACTTCATTGAGATCTACGCGCCCTTTTAATTTCTTCAAGTCGATATTTTTTTGGGCTACATTTGGCTTTGTCGTCTTTTGAACTTTCCATTCACGACCCGACACCAGCTTCGACATCCAACTTGATTTTCGCGCCACGCAACTCCAATACATACGCACGAATCTCAAGAAGTACCATGGAGAACACAATCAGCAAGCAAAGAGCTGAGGATACTGATCTTAATGCTGGAAACAAGAGATCCAAGCAAGCAGATGGACAACCCCCGTCAGGGGAAATTCAACCTACCAATGAGTTGAAGATGGAAGCTCTCCGCCCCGCTGGTGTAGAAATGAATCCGTAATCAGACTACGCAGTTGGCAGTACCGTAAGACCTCCGTACTTCAATCGAATCTGATTCTTATAAGTCAGCACAAACTTCTTCTTGTCTTTTTGTCTGCTAATATGCTTTCAGATGGCTTTCATTGGATCAGATGCTGAGAGCCGTCGACCACGCGAGAAGGCCTCTATCCAAGAGTACCCCTCAATACAGAACATCAATTACGTCCACTCAGAAGATGTGAGCATCATTACAACATCAGATGTTACTCTTCAGAGTATGATGCGTCCCTGTACTTCGGCGGGTGGGCCAGTACTAAGAGTAGGAGACATCATCACTTTCCGTGTGTTCGGAGACAACATCAAAGAGATTGAGGTGAGGACACTGTTTACCTTTTCGGATCACAGAAGCAACGGGGAGGTGATGAGGCTAGTCCATCTGTCCAGACTGCTCCTTCTTTTCTTGTCGCAACTCACTACTCCTGTTCATTTCACAAGTTATATGGCAGGGGCGGGTGCTGCTCTTGCACTTTCCTCGAGCACTAGCTCATTCTGAGATAAAGGTATAGTCCCTTCTTCGCTGTCATTCTGCTTTTCCTTTCCTCCTCAACAGAGCGAACAACACTTGTAATTCAGCCGTACTGCTGCAATTGAAAAGATTCAAAAATGGCCTCAAATTTGACCTCCTCCGAAGGAGTAGCCGTTGCCACGCTCATCTTCACCATGCTCGCGGTCCTCGTTGTTTTGCCGTTCCTCTTTGTGGCCTTTGGCTTCTTTCCGAACTCTGGCTTCGCTCAGAGAGTTCATCCTTCGAACGACGACATTTTAGTAGAACTCCGAGCCTCAAATGCCTACCTTAAGGCAATCCACGAAGAACTCAAAATTTTGCGCGCAAATTCCAACTCGGGGTTTGAATGGAATGAGATCCAGACCGACCTTATGACCACAATCGGCGAAACTTTGCTCGAGAGGATGGATTAGCCTGTACAGATACCCCAACGATGCAAGCAGAGATCGAATTACTGCTCCAACATCAGTCTGGAAGGCCTCACGTTCCCAATATCCGCCTGCCCCCAAGATGCCTAGGGAAGGAAAGGAAACATGGGAGAACATGCATGTAACCCGTGCTGGTGGAAAGCTAGGGACATTGCATGAACTGCGCTTGGCTTTGCAGTTCAGCATGAACGAAGCAGATTTTGCGGCACAGCTTACGTTCTGTGACGGTCGGAGTCGCCGAACAACACACAAAGTTGCGAGCAATGCTTCAAAGCTGGCTTCTACATGCTCAATTCCGGCACGCTATTCTTGAAGGTTGTTGAGAATGCTGTTCAGGGCTTGAATCAAGACCTGCTCATTGACATTGGGGATGAGTTGAATGAAAAGCTTGCCTCGTTAGCTGAAGATGGGTACTCGATTGTTCTGGTTGACTCGAGAGGCTCACATGCTGATGGCATTCCGATACCTGACGATGATAATTGCTTGAGAAGAGTTCTGAGAAAAGGACCCGCCGCATTTCCAACCGACTACACCAAACGCGTTGCTGGATTCTCGGGCTGGACAAATGGCCGCGCCCACATGTAAGTTCTCTGACTTCGTTCTTTCTCCCCCCCCTAAATTTCAAACTAGATTTGATTATGGCTAACATTGTCGGAAACCAGGGCTTCCCATCTCTCTGCCGAAATGATGAAGGAGAAATCAAAATTCTCGCTCCCTTCAAATACCTTCACCGTAACCCAGGAATGCCAAGCTCGTCTGTACCAGTGGAGGAACAAATCGTCTGGACAAAGGAAGAGGAGAACAGAGTTGCAGATTTCCACAGCACGGAGATGATCGACCACATTCAACACTACCCCTTACCCCTGACTCGATCACGTCGTCCACTCTACATCCGAACAATGCAGCATCAGAAGGTGGGAGCTGGATAGATTGTGGACTCTCGGGTACATCCAGAGGTCATAACGAGGATGTTTTTGTGGACGACAACTTTGACCTCGCAATGACGATGCCATGCACTCGGGCCGTACCATCACGTCGAAAGCCTAAGAAGTTCGTTGATGATAGGAAATACGAGGGCGCCCCTTGGGCTGGCTATGAGACTCTCGGTCGGATAGTCCAGGATAAGAATGGCCGGAGTGCCACACTAGAGGCTAGATTTGAAGGGTACGAGGACAACTGGTCGGCTTTGGATGAGTCACAGTACATTTGGTCACTTGGATAGGAATGAAGACTTGGTGTTTGTGGTGCCACTCTAGTTTCTGGTTTCTATATTTTTGTACCCGTGGGAAGATGTACAAGCAAGTACAGGGAATGAGAACCCGACTGAGGGTCGAAATGGAACAAAACAGAATCTTAACTAGAAAATAACCCTCTTTATTTCTCTCTTATTCCGCCGTGACATTAGGAATGAAAGTTTAATCTTTGCTGCTGAAGTTCCTAGATTCAAAATATAGCACCTGCTGATCCGGTGAGCAAGTTATTCACAATTGCCAGCGAATAATAGGCCACTTTCGCATCCTCGAGACTTTCCACCAATGCAATCACTAATAGCGAAGGATACAGGAACGAATGCGACGCAATTATGGAGACGTATTTCAACGAATCTGCAGCGACATCTAAACATGTTGGTCGGTTAGGCGCTGTGAGAACTTTACCTCGACCCCAGAGTTTTCCCACAAAGTTCTGAGGCTGCCCGGGCCCTTTACCATTGGTATTTATAAAGCAGACAATTTGCAATCAAACCGTTTGGCAGTTCCCATTTACGAAGAGATTTTCAAAGTCGACATGGAGTCCTCCCCAACACGGCTTTTTCAAAAGATATTACAGGAGATGGCGGAAAAACGCGGCTGACAACGCAATAACATTATTTTAAAAGTCAATAAATCAGGGGCGGAGCCAACAAGCCCGTCACGCTGGGCTGTGCACATCCTCACGCGAATCCTGATCATTTTGGACCAATCTTATGTCCTATTATTGAGTCAAGCATCTGCCTGTAGTAAAATAGCCACACTTTTCCTTTATTTTCCTTTTTTTTTTTTGGTTCTCTATTTTGTTATTCTATGCCATATCATTTCTGCCCTTGATATTAGAACTCGCTTGCTAACCTAACACCATGCTTCTTCTGCCCTTGCTGACCCCTCATCGCCTACATACACAGCAGAGCCAACAGCCGGAAACACAGCTGGAAAACCTATCCCGAATTGCTGCATTCTTACAAAAACTGCTCATTATGCACCTTCGTCGTTTCAGTTCGAGGCATGTATACCTCCTGACCGCACGATCCTGAAAAACCGCTGCGGCCGCTCAAGGAGTACGAGATTTTTACGGAATTCCCAGACCGCGTGATGGGCTTGTTGACGGATGGGGAACCGATAGAGGTATTCGCTCTCTGTGATGTGAGGAGTAAGTTCTCGTCCGTGGGGTTCTTCTTTGAGTTTAATCGGACGAGGGCGTGGATTGGTTTGGCGGTTTGGTTAGGTGAGCCTTGCAAACGTGAAAACCTGTGGTGAATTGTAAGTCTAATTGAATATCTGCGAATAGATGAGTTCTCAAGCCAGAGTGATATTACGACCGAAGAGCCGCTGCGAGAAGACAACTCCGAGCAAACAATCGACTAGTTCCAGTCCTAGCTTTCCCAGTGCGTCAGAGATCACAGCGATTGCTCGTTGTCCATTACGGGAGAGCCCATTGACGGCTGTAGTGTTGGGTGGGATGATATTGATACAAGGAAATCATTTCCTAGTCGCCTATTAGATGTTAGACAAAGTGAGGAAGGCTGGGTCAGGCTGGTCGAAACTCATACTGAACAAAGACCTTACATTACATTAAGCCACTGCTAGGGCCACGAAACTAGACGTCCTATAAGAACTACACGTGCAACATTTAAGGACTATCTTGACGGTATACCATTCATCAGTCTGCCAAAGACTTTCCAAGACGCTGTCAAAATATGCCGGGAATTGGATGTGAGATACCTCTGGATCGACTCGCTGTGTAACGTCTCACCCCCCCCTTTGGCCCACCCCCCCCCTTGGCCCACCCCCCCTAATTCCAACACTTCCTATTCAAGACTTAATAACTCTATTCTGCTTCAACTTCTATACAAGATATTGTAGAGTCTAATTCTCCTCCTGATTCTGATTCTTCAGGTTCAATCTGGCGCTCCCTAGCTACAATTTGAGCCTCTTTAATAGCACGGATTGTCGTAAACTTAGAATTTGGACTAGTCTGAACCTTCCTCTTTTTCTTCGGCCTCAAGTGCTCTAATCTCTCTTCTAGCTCTTTAATCTTCATATTTGCCTTCCCTAATTCGTACTCCTTCTCATCAATCCCTTTTATAACCTTCCTAAAAAGCAAACGTTACGTCGGAAGTTAGTCATGTGACCCGCTTGCTAGAGTGCGAATCTGTAAGTACAGATCTTTCCGCGCCTTTAGAGTCTGTAACTCAATTGAAGTATCAGAAACCTTTGAAGGTAGTATTAGCGTATCTTGAGGCTTTGGGAGCGTTAGATCTGTCGATTTATTACTGTTTTCTAACAGCAAAGGGCTCATCAGTGGCTTGGCAACAGATACCGGCCATAAACCCGTAGTTTTCCACCCCGATTTGATATTAGAAGGTATAACACTTTCTTGACGTGCCTTCTAATAGCAAATAAGAAAGTTGCGCTTGCTAATTAGTGTAGAATCGATTAGAGAACTCAATCTTTGTAGCTCTTTCCGATAAGCACGCTTGAGTGCGGAGAAAATCGTCAAATCGAGAGGTTGTAAGACGTGTGACGTATGTGTAGGTAAGAATAAGAGGTAGATATTATGCTCGAGGCACTTCTAAAGGAATTCTGTAGTCTCGTGGCTCCTATGGCCGTCTAGGATGAGGAGTCTTGCTGAATGATCACGTGGTTGCGTCTGAGGGATAAACACCTTTTCTAGCCACTCTAAAGCCGTAGCATCAGTAGTCCACCCATTTTCGGTGGCTGTGAAGTGCCAATTGTCGAATATCTCTAATTGAGATGGAAACCATTGTTGTTGCACTGACTTTCCCTTGTAAATTACTAGTGGTTGTGTCGAAACTCTAGTTGTAGAGATACACTTAATGATTGTCGTCTAAGCACGTGAACCTGGCTGTTTTGCTTGAACCTTGCGTATTTCGATACTCCCTACAACATATCCATTCAAACCATAACCTTCCATAATACCGGCTTCGTCTATATTCTATCGTTGATTGGCTGGAATAGCTTTAATTGCCGGAATATCTAGTTTTTGGAACCAAGGCCGTATAACTTCAGACCGAGCGTAATTAACACGTACGGAATCGACATATATCTGCCTCTTGGTCTTAAGAACAGGATTACGAGCCAAAAATCGAGTCATCCAGTATTTTCCGAGTAGTTTGTGGTCCCCTTGAAGAGCTAGAAGCCTCTCTCCAAAAACCCGAATCTGTACGTGCGTAACTCTATGGCCAAGAGCCTCTTGATTCAAAATCCAATTGGTCAATCGTTCCTCTACGACTGTAGGTAGTCTTTGCAAGTGACTAGCAGCCTCTTGACGTGGTTGAGTCGTGGTGTTGCGGTGACGGAGTGTAGACCTCGGAATACCCCACTCAAGGGATGCCTTTCGTACTAACTTACCATTTGCAATCTCCTCAAGCGCACACATGACATCATACTCAGTATATTGAGGCTTCATGATCGAAACAATTCACATTCTAAATTTCAGAAAAATCGATTAAAGAATGAGGATATAATTAATTATTGAAGTTGAGAGGTATAAGTAGCGGTGAGTTAAGCGAGGTG
>MU270505.1:0-111089 GCA_021432625.1 Leptodontidium sp. 2 PMI_412
GGGTGTTGTAGCCATAATTAGTGATTTGGAGGTTCAGGGCTGAAAATTCGGCAAAATGCCCTGTGGAGCACGGACCCATGCTTTCAGGTTCGTAACGCAATGGCCAATACTAAACCCTAACTAAAAGATTCGAAATACTACAATTGTGACTATGTCGGTTGAAGTACTATGAGCGTTACGGGCCTGCCAAAGGTGAGATTTGTCCATTTTGAAGTACGGACATGTAGATCGAGACATATATTAAGCAGGGCGACGCGAATGCGGAAGATAGTCAATAAAATAAATAATCCGATTCGCGTAAAACGAAACCTCTCAGAAAACAGAGGTCAAAAACTCAAGTTTTCGAGGTGTTTTATTTAATATTAATCGACTTATATGCAAATTGTATAAACCCATAGCAGTGAAGGCAGTGTGTTATTGTCTCTGAATGCCTCTAGTGCCTCGTCCTACAAGTAGCTACTGGTGCTACCTCAGAAATTTGGAAAATCGGTTTATGTAGAACACGCGGATTTTCCTCTGAATAACGGAGAACCAGAGACGCGGGAAGTCCGCGCTTGAACATTACAAATGTCCTATCCCCGTCGAAAACAATGAAACAATTGCAGCTTGCAGCAATAACAGGATCGGTACTAAAAGCTTGCAATAACTCTGCAACATCCCAATGACCCTTCTGGCGTGCTACATACCCTGCAGCCATTCAATAATCGTGAGTCTCAGCATAAAAGCCCGCCCCATTACTCAGAAGCAACTTGACAATCCCAAGATGTCCTCGGTAAGCAGCCCTATGTAGCGGGCTCCACAAATCAATATACTCTGGGCTATTCACGTTGGACTTTTCTACTAGCGATTCTACAACTTTTTCGTTGCCGATGGTGCTTGCCCAGTAGAGTGCCGTTGCTCCGCGATTATCCATAATCTTGATATCAGCGCCCTTTTTAAGGAGGAGTTCAAAAACGTCGACTTTTCCGTAGTAAGCTGCTTTATGCAGCGGTGTCCAGCCGGCGATAATCTCTATTTCGTCTTTGTGGTAATCAGGCTGTATAAGGTTATCCGGGGCGTATCTTTGATGTGATGTCAGGTGAGATCGTCTTATTGGTGAGCGATCGTCAGATGGGATACTCTCGACAGTCCAGGGCAAACACCATTCATCCTCCCCAGTCCTGTGATCAATTTCTGCACCCCACTGTAGCAATATCTCTACACAAGACTTGTTTCTAAATCTTGCTGCAATGTGCAAGCCGGCTGCTGGTATTGCCACATTGGTTTTCTTGATCCCAATCAATGTTCTTCATCGTATGCAAATGATGAAGGACAGACGTGAATCCGAAGCAGCAAGCGAGAAATAGTGGTGTTGCAGGTGAACTGCCGATTTTCTTGAACCTGTCTCGCATCTCTTGTGTCACATATGTGGTTTTGTATTTTTTAACCAAGTTAGAAGCAGTGGTGACCCGGCAGGGAACCCAAATCCGTCAGAATGCTCAGCACCGTGAAATAGAAACTGGGTGAGCTTGTTTGAAGATCTTGGTCAAGTTTTCTTTTTGAAATGTATTGGTAGTGAAAAGGCCAGTACAAAGACGCATATTGTACAACTTTGCGGTTTAAGCTTGGGTGAGGGGCCAATTCTATGCAGAAGGTGGCGAAGACTGGATTGTATCGAGGCACCTGTCCAGAGAGTAAGAGTGGTTTTTGAATGACGTAAATTCATCTCTGCCTTCGAGATAGTCTTGCGCAGATAAATGCGCAAATCGAACGTCTTGTTCTTTGTCATTCACCACCAGATTACAGTAATTCCTCAGTATGTCTACTTGAGACAGGGGAGGGCAATACTCTGGAGGTTCCCATACAATGGCCGCAATGAAATCGGCTGTCTTGAGAGGTTGCACAGCGGACAAAAGCCAGATCAAAGCTTTTGATGCAAGGTCCGGTCCGGAGTATTGAAGTGCCGAAATTTGTCCCAAGACAATGTCATATGCCTCATTCAATGCTGTTGGTAGTGCACGGAGCGCACACATGACTTGAGCATCAGTCCTGACCAGACCTGGGTCACACAGAGCCTGGATATGTAGACTGACTAGTCGGAACCTACGAATAGGCATATTAGTGACAGGTTGTTGATTTATGCATAAGAAAACTTACATGCCATCAGCTTTCTCAATCAGCATCTCAGTAATATAGTCTTCAAGATTTGAGACGTTGCCGCAGAGAAGTCTTTTCTCTTCAATCGCCTTGTCAACTTGAAAGATCACGAAGTTCTCAATATCTGTTTTGTTGTCGCTTGGTTCGATGGATATATTTGACCATTGGGTCAACTGAGATGCAATGTCATAGTCATCTCTGCTGCTCAAAAAGATCTTGACTGCGCTCGTCGACTTCTTCATGATAGTTTGCGGCGCCAAGAGGAGATCTTGTCTTTTTGACGAATCACATTCATCGAGAGCGTCGACGACGATAGTTGCGGGGTGGTGTTCCAGAAGAGAAATGATGAGGTCTGTCGATTCTTCCAGAGTAAGCTTTTGTGGTTCCTTCCCCTTTCCTTCCTTCTTCTTTTCCCAGTATTTATGGACGATCTGGTCGTTCATTGCGCACTGGACACCCCAAGAAAGCTGCTTCAGAATGTTTCTTAAGATGTTTGCAGGATCTGCTCGGTCACGGTAAGCTGCTGCTCGGGTGCAGTAGAAATACGAAATAGACTGAAAGTGAGGACTGGAAGGTCCAGTATTGCGTAAGTACTCGATGACGGAAGACCTAAATGTGTTAACGTGCCAACATGACACAAAAGAATGGATGCCTTTACAGTAGAAAACTTTTCCCTGCGCCAGCTATAAAGAATTAGAGCGACAATTGTAAGTTTGATGGGCAAGTTGCCTCGTCCGTGAAGCCAGAAAATGCTGGACTCTTGGTAATCCCTCCATTCCAGAAACTTTGTTCCCTTGAAAACCCAGTCACCAGTGCCTGCCAGTTGAGCTTGTACGCGGTGTTTATGCTCAGCTTGATATTGACCATCCGACAACCAATCGAAATTTTTGGAGAGCTCATCAGCGTAAAAAATGATTAGATTAGATTAGATTAATGACTATTAATCTAAATCTAATCAAGTAAAATTTTAATTAATCAAATTCTAATCTAATCTAATCTAATTAATCAAGAATTAATCGATTAATTTGATTAATAAAAGAGCCGCATCCTAATTAAGTTTAGATTCTAGAAACTAAACCAGAAGGGGTTAGTATATACTAAAAATAGATTTAGCTAAAGTTTTAGAAGCTTGGCTAATTTAGATTAAGCGAGGATTAATCCTTAACTTATTTATTTTATATATAATATACGATTAATAAGCTAATTAATAAAAGATAATAAGCTAATAAGTTCATAAATAGACTATTAATAGTAATTTCTATTTTAGGATTAAAATTCGTAATATTTTATTAATAATATTATAAGTTAGTTATTATTCAAATTAATCTAGATTAATCTAGATTAATTAATCTAATTCTAATCTAATCAAGTCAATTTTTCATTAATCTAATTCTAATTTAATCAAATCAATTAATCAGATTATTAATCGATTAGCTTGATTAATTTTGCTTACGCTGGAGCTCATTTTCTAAAAGAGATGTTCAGATTCTCACATTGTACAAGTCTAGAGGGTTCATGGACTAACCTTTCAAGAAATTGGAAATTTGATTCTGCATCTGAGCAATCGGCAAGTCAAGGTTGTTCAGAAGTGGTTTGAGTTCCTTCTGACCTTATCGAAAAGCGAGTAAACGTAAATCTTCATCGCAGGTCCCCATGTATTGACTTACTAGTGCTAAGCAGCCTGATCTCCGAAACCCCATTCTCCGTACTCCTCGATACTTTATCTAACACTATATATAATTTTTCAGCAAGGGAGGGACGTTTTTGTATATGTCTTCAATGTCAAACATACCAGACGCGTCAATAAGGGCCAGCCATGCATCCATCTTTGCTTGTGCTTGCGTTACCTTAGCTATATATGGCTCAACACCATGCACCTTAGTCTGTACGGCACTACTCAAGATTCTCCCTAAAGTCTCTCAGTAATTTCTTCGGACGTGAATTGTACAACTCTTGGCATACTAGCTGTTCCTTTACCATAATACTTCTTAGCTTCGCCAAAATACTCCAAGATAGCAGTGTACAGTGAGACCAAGTCTTTTGTAAGTTCCGCAATAGATTTGGAAGGTATTTGCAAATAGAACTTCTCGATAATAGTGTAACGAGTTATCAGACGGGCCATGAGCTCCCTCCATCAGCCATAGCGGTGAGAGTTTGCCGGTTATTTATGGAAATCTGAAGATGATTAGCATCTGAGCATCCAAAAACGACTAAAATGGATATGGATACCTGGAGAACAGACGCACAGCAGCCCAGAGTAGAGCTGCGTGAACAGGATCATATTGCACAATAGTATCGCCTATTGTAACAGACTTGCTAACCCAAGTAACGATCCCATCAACCACGTCACCGAGCAGGACCTCTTTGCCCTTGTGATTGGTAAATTTGAACAATCGACCCTCGCGGAATTCTTTGCTTTTCCCTGCATCGGTCTCGATTTCTTTCAAGACTGTCAACCTATCCAGGTGCGCTGGATCGATTGTGAGATGATACTTAGAGTTCATAGCGTCGACTGCTTCTGTCCATAAATCCTTCTTTGGCCTAATTTTGCGCACTACTTAGCATAGTTGGTGCGTGGAATACGATACGAGGGTGCTTACGGACAGGAGGCCATGTCGCCAATGTGCACTGATGAATAGAGGACGTGATGGGAGTGGAAATGGAAGATGAAATTTCCAGCAACTTGGGCTTGTTCAAACGAGGCAGTGCATCTCGCAAGTGCACACATCACAGGAAATTTTAGTTGCGCAGTGAAGCTGTTCGGCAGTGCAAGCCTCGTTGCACTACTGTAGCACTGTCTATTGTGTAAACCGAAGCCTATCAGCCATCAGCAAGCCCAACCCAAGTTTTGCTTTTTCTTTGGCACGTGGTGTTGTTTGCAGTGAAAAGATAAGCTGACTGAGGAAACCTTCACAGGTTTGAAGTTAGGGGCAGCTTATCGAGTTTCTATTGAAATGAGGATAATACTGTATATGGGTGCAAAAGCGATATATTAATGAATGAGGGACCATAAAAGGACTAGATGATTACAGGTTGAGTGGGTCGGTCCTGAAAACAGAGGGAAAGGCTTCCCAAGCTATTCTATTCTATTCCTGAATCCCAGCCGCCCTACAGCCAGCGATCGATCGATTACCCCGCCCTTACTTGGTGGGTGAGAGGGACGATTATTAATCAATTACCTAAACAATTAAGGAATGTAATCGAATGGTGATACGAATAAACGATTGCTGAGTTCCGTAGGTAAGCAATACCTAATAATAGGACGAACTGACTAGTGGTAGAACCGTGTGGTGAGCCTTCCGCATTGGGAACATATCAGAAACGTTTTAGTAACGGCACAGAAATATAATTCTAGTTTCAATTGTTAATATAGACGGGAAAGAAAAAGAAATGTGAAAGAATATTTGGTGCCTTAAATATTGTAACAAGCCAGGAGGGGATGCCAAGCAGGCTAGCTAGTTCAACAGTTTCACCTCAGCTGCGGCTGAAAACCCGAAAATGGATTGTCCACTCCCTTAAGATAGCGCTGTTCCTTTCCAAACCATCAGTGGGTTTTGTTGACTAAAATTCTACTACCCGCCATGGCTCAAAGAAACCGCGTCCGCCAAACACCCACAGCCCTATTCACACTGTTTCCTACAAACGGGCGAATTCCTTTCAAGCAAATTCTACAAGCGACTTGGGTTGCAACGTTTGCTCTCTTTATCGGAATCTGCTTTGTTCTCGCAATCGCCTTCTCCGCAGATGGAAAGCCCACGAGTAGCAACAAGTGGTATGAATACGCTCCGACTTTTATTGCTTTGGGAGCAGTAGTACTTCGAGGTTCGGTCGCTGCTTTACTCGGGATTACGCTTTATCAAAACTTGTGGCAGAATGTTTCCGCGCCGGCCAAGGCTAATGAGGAGTCGCGCGTTGAGACAGGAGGGGAGGGAGGCATCTCGTTAAAGAAGGTTGAGTCGCTGCACTTGGCTTCGCGTTTGGCGGTCGGCATGTTAGCCTATCCATTGTTCAGGGCTGGCTGGATAATTGGTTTCCTGGGACTTGCCGTCACCTCTGCTGTCCAGCCTGTCCTGCAGTCCGCCATTACTGTCAGGCAAGAGAGGCAGATCGTTCCTCTGGGTTTACCGATATACCACCCTCAGTTCAACGGATCGCTTGCCCAAAGCGACTCAGCAGCAATGAATGCAGCGGGTCCAACGACAATATCGAGGAGGTCAGCAGTCGCAGCTCTGATGGGAGAGAAAAGCGGACTTCGTTACACAGATGCTAATGTTACTGGTATTGCAAATTTTGGCCCTGTCAACTACCTCGACGTTAGCTGTAACATTGAAGCTGTCCCTGGAAACAAATCCAATCTAAACGGCTGGGACCTATACAATTTCACCTACCGATATCCAGATGCGGAACACGTTTCGGATGATCCGAGGTTTGATTTGACCCAATTCCGAGATGTATCCAATACCTCAGTCCTGGATAACGGAGTTGAAATTTCGTTGGCTGCCAAATCAAAAGTAGAAGTACAAGCCGTCATCTTCAATAATACACACTACCTTAGGCATCTATGCATGGTTCAAACTGCGATTGGGAGCTGTGCCACTCATATTACGGCCGGTACTGGAAGCATGGGCGACCTTGCCTGCATGAGAGATCAGTTTATCAATGTCGATAGCGACCTCGAAAAGGCAGGTTCATTCTACGGACCAGCTGGTGGAGTGATATCTCTATTCGGCTCTTTTTTAGAAGTATTTGTCGGGAAAGCGGTGCTCGATATACGTGACAGACTTAACCCTGGTCAATCTCTGTTTGTGATGGGAACTCTGGTCGCGGATACAGATAAAACGCTTGTCATGCCGTCAGATCTCTTGTCACATATGCAGCGAGTGCTCTGGGTCACGCCTTTGCTCGCAAAATTCGGTACTCCAGAACAAGAAGCATTAAACGTCACAATGTCCGTCTTGGATGAGCGTAACGTAATTGTCTACAAAATCGACAAGCCGCGAATCATCGTTACAGTTGCCGTCCTCCTTGTCATCGGTCTCGGGTGTTTGGTCTATCTATCTCTTTGCAATAGCGGAGCTTGTGGACGTCTCACAAGAGACAGCTTGGTTCACTCCCTTACAGTGGCGGGCCCAAATGGCCCTGCGATCAAGGGGGCGTGTTTGGCTTCTTTGGACGAGATATTGGATAAAGCGGGAGGTGAGAAACTCAAGTTTGGTGTGCTTCTAGAGGCGACGGGCTCGGTGGACGGACATCTTGGGTTTGCAGAACAGCCTCTCGCTCCAGGATCTCACGAGAGTTCACCAGTTACAAGTGTGGGGAAGCCGGTGCCAGGGCGGTGGTATGGGGGTCAAGGTGGCCTCAGAAAAAAGAAGCCTCAAGTCGAAGTTAGGTAAATAGTAGCATAATGTAATTTACATCGCAACTGCTCAGCAGCTAAAAGCTAGTGAATCCAAAGGATGCTAGTATGTAAAGAGGACAGGAAGGGAGGAATGTAAGATAAAGAGACCGGGAGATCAACGTTTTATACATGTGTGGCGTTTATAAAACGTAATGTTAAAGAAAGGCGGCCTTAGCACCCTATTATCGCCTTGCTTTAAAAAACGTAGCCAGTTATAATAATTTTAGCGTTAATATAAGCCTCTTGGCCGTATTGGCAGCTATCTCGCTGCAAACACCACGATGCCAATGGCTGTATGGGCGTCTTAATTGGGCGTGACAAGCATCAGATCGCTAACCCTAAGAAAGCCGACGAACACCTGACGACGATTTAGGGAAGGTTTAGGGCGCGCGCGCCACTTGTAGATGATTTTAGTATGAGGTAGCAGGAGGCAGGCTAGCAGCGAGAATCTTTCAAATTGCAATGTCTTCACTGCTACCAATCTTGCAACCTGTCTGGAGAGCCCCTACTGTAGAGCTTGCTAGTGTTTCATGCCCAAGCTTCCAAGTCATCGAGAATCAATTTTTCCTTTTCGCTCCTTGGGATTTGTCGGTCCCTCTTTGATCGAGTTAAGCGGAAAGTGAAAAAATTTCTCAAATTCTATATTAATATAATCACGAACTGCTTCTTCCCAGATTCATCATTTGGTATCAATTCAGCATATGCTGAATCTGGAGCCTTATATTGCCGGGAGTTTTCTAACTCCAAGCGCTGTTCAACCGTCTCTTTTGCATCCGAAACTGATTCAAAGCCTCCGATATTGACCCCTTTCGAGAGACGTGGGCTCGGGAACGTATTCCCAGTACCACTTGGTAGCCCTGGTAACACGATTGCGACATGCAGAAAGCAAATACAGTTGACTCGAGTATTCTTCTGGGTTAATATAATCTCATGCGAAGACAAGACTTATAGAAAACATGCGTCCTCCGCTGAATATTTGACGGTGGCTATTGATGGAAGTTGGCTTAGATCCAAGAGTAAAAGAGATGAGACAGCCACATCTTATCCGCAGTACCCTTGGCGTATGTCTCCGAAAACGCTGTTCCCCGCGGGTATGATCTTATCATCCAGCACCTTGATCAGATAGGGCCGGTACTTTGCACCGGGATGCGAATTACAGCCGAATCTGTCGAAATCCACGGCCAGGAGGGGGCTCTTGGGGGGAGGGTCGAGCGGTTGGCTTGTTAGAGTACCACAATAACTGCCTTTCTAAATCTTTTCGCCAAAACCCGGCCACACATTCATCATGATGACGTTCCTGTAAACTTTTCGCAATTTTAGATATTGCAACGAACTTATCGCTAGTAAAAGTTAATTTGCTACGCGTGTACAGCCATACTATCGCAAACCAGTGTTCCAGATTGTCCTCAACTTCGATATTCCCATCTTTCCACCGGAGAATTCCTGGCAGCCATCCCGGAAATGTTTCACACGCGGTCCTCTCTTTGGATTCCCAAAACAATTGCGAGGAAAAGTGGAGTTTTTAAGGCTTACTAAGAAGCTGTCCGTATAATTAACTACAATAATAATATCCGTACAATTATCTTTATTAGAAAACTATTATGGGTACAAAAAAATAAATATATTTTTAATTAGAAAAACAACTGTGCTGCGGAGGCCAAGGAACTTACTGCTAAGGGCATTATTCCCGTTAAGCATAATTTCGAGACTTTAGGTAATAATATTAACGATAAGGTATATAAACCCACGCTTCCTAAGCCCCTTTTTTCTTAAAGTATACTAATTATCTATAAACAATAGATAACGCCCGCCCCATCCTGATGGGCAAAGCAGCCTGTCGTGCAACACAGGTATGCGCACGTGCCTAGCCTACGTAAGCAGGCCAGTTAATTATAGGGGCAGTTGTAGACAGGAGCTCCCTCCTAGAAATCAGACACTTTTTGCCACCACGTTGCAGCCACCATAAGAGCCATGCCGGCCGTCGATTGAGAGAGACCTTTTGCACGACACAGCCGCTATTATAAACGAAAAGCAAAGCGCCAAGGTAGTCGTCGATAAGTTCGTTACTAATGCCGTTGCATGGATCCACAAGGGCGAGAAGATGGTCACCAAGTTGTAAACGAGTTATGAAAATGGGGAGGGGGGATTGAGGGTTCGTAGATGAGCCATTCTTAAATAGTGTATGAATTAGATCATTGTATGCCGTCGCGCTCTTTACTTCCATTTTTCTTTTACGCTTTACATAGGTAATGGTCATATATTATACCAGACACGCTCGCTTCACTACTATTATCAAAAGTATTCATCTCCCTTCTCTCCGTTTATAAAGCCCTACAGCGAGCAAAACAAATCCCAGCACCAAAATCAACAGTCGACCTTACTTGGAGACGGCCAAACACGCCTCCCTATCAAAAAAACCCCCTTCATATCTGCCATACTTTAGAGTGGAAAACGCAACCCAGAAGCAAAACAAGAACACTTCTAAATATCGGCGACGAGCATAAATGGATAGAAGTACCGTTGTCGTCTTCCTCTTGCTGTCGACTGCCGCCATTTAATTCTTGTGGTGGACGAAGCCAAGCATTTGACTCAAGAGGTACTGGCCAGAGAAGAGGTCAACAGAACTTCCTCGAATGCATAGATTTTCCCGGATTAGTTTTACTCTGGCATACTAGTCCTTTGGTCACAAGGGTAAGTGACGATGTCCTCACACTTCCAAGTTCAGCTCCCACTAAGAATGATTGTTAGTTGATGTAAAATAGATTTCTTCGCTGGAGTTCTCTGAACCACAGGCTCAAGATTGCTGCTAATTTCCTCCAACATCTTATGTTATTAGGTGCACATTATGCGATTTCATCATCGTCCTCGTTGTTATTATATCCTGCAGTAGTGTATGGTCCAATCCCTATAGGCAATGCATAACCATGGATTCAATGAATGTATGCTTTCGGGCTTTTTGTTTTATCGTTATGTCATATCGGTTGGGGATTGATGTCGCGTGTAAGAAGCTCCTCCGGATTAAGGTATATTATTACCTAGCACACCGATAGCCTTTATCTCCATAGACACGAGGTATCATGCTTTTAAATCACCTACGACTCAGTATCTGAAAATAGAATATTTTCTATTCGGCTTTTTTAATTGTCAGAACATAATATAATTCTAACGCGGTACAACCCAACCCCAACTCCTTACATACCCCGCCCTAGCACAGTTTTGATCACTTCCCATCGTCACTCCCAGTTTAAGTAGTCTTCTTTACCTCTGTTGGAAACCACTTCGTTGCCGGAGACATGCTCATCTCTGCAAAAATGCGATAGTTGTCTGGCAGGATGAGCGCTTTATTTTGATCCGTGTTGGCCAGATCGGTGCAAAGGTTAAAGCCGTACCGCAGAGGGTCTCCATCGTCATCTATATCATGTAAGCCTCAGAAATCTCATTGGCAAATCTCTTTTCAAACTTACAGTTCTTGTTCCTGCTTTGACCAACCACATGGACCATCTCATGTACCAGGGTGCCGGAGACGGAAATATACCTATCTGGACTTGGCTTCTCCGGAGTAGGGTCTGTAGCGGCGAAGTCCGGCTCCAAGACAGCTTTAGTACCCTCGGTGGGACACAATATGATACCAATAAATTGAGTGGTAACAGGGGCTTGGCCTTCAACACCATTGTCGATAATTTGTGTAGTCGTGAATGTCTTTGCCTCATAAACCGGATTCCCGTTTTCATCCTTCTCTGTACATGGCTCCAGCGCACTAGCTGCGCCGTCTATCAGCTCTCTGGACCAGGAGTACCGCTTTGAGGGGGGGGGGGGGGGGGGGGGCATACCATGCGAAGAGAATGAAGGGACAAGGTATTCGGTGATAGCACCAGTTTGTATTTTGGCATACCAAACATCTTGCATGACTAGACGTTCGTTAGCCTCAAGACTTTCCTGTAATCCTGCGTATGTACTTACGAGGATTGTTATCCCACGTTCCGTGTGTCAAGCCGTTAGCTCCACAAAACAGAAACGCATTGCTCATGTCGAAAACTGCTCCGGCTGTGTTTGGCTCGGTCCCCACCAGTGTTCTTGCCAATCCACTCTGAATAGCGTCATACATACCTTGATAATATTGCCCGAGTTAGTCGAAGGAACTCCATTTTGGGGTACACAATCATTGAGACTACATACCTCTGGCAGATGCCATAACAACCTTGCCCGCCTGATCTATGCCAGTGAACCTGTTGAAGTTGATCCCAAACATGAACTTTGCATTGCCGCCTGCCCTCCTTGCGGGCTCGTCAAACTTCATGAATATTAGCCTTGTGCTTCACAAAGATCCGAGATCCGAGATCCTGATCTTTAGACATAATCATAAAACACGTCATCGGATCAAGATCCTAAGACATTGGGAATCTAAGGTGGGGGATTCTACATACAACAGAGTTGCCGTCAGGTATGGCGTCTATCCGTGCTTGAGCATTCGTCACCAAGGCCTGGGCGTTATCCCAGATCTGGTCGATGTTCTTTCCGTCGTGAGTCCAGCCATCGCAGCCGATGGTTCTCCAAGTGACTGCTGCGTAGCACTGTCCGAAAGCAAGGGATGAGAGCAAGGCTCTCGATAAAGTGAGATGCATAGTGAGTATGGGGGACTAGAGAGGAGTGTCGAGATGAGTGAAGCGAGGATAGATAGTTCTTCCAAGGAGTAAATAAAATCGTTCAGCTTTCTTGGGGACAATGATGAATAGGAGTATGAATATGTTCTCGATATAATTTCCTGTTCTTCTGAGGGCAATGACTTAGCTATTAAAGCAACTGGCATCTTCACACCAACACTCATTGATGCTTCCGATTTCTATTATCAGACATCCTTAGCCCTGGAGCTATTTTCGCGGTTCAACCCCCAAGTGCTCATTCTAAGCATCAACACGCCCATTACCTTTCGTATTCCAAGTCTGGAACGCATGGGAGGCAATCCTCAAAGGAAGGAAAGCCTAAACACGAGGGCTGATCTAAACAAATTCGCCTTGTAATAGATTAAAGCGTCGGTGCATGTATTCTTGCTCACGACTCTCTATTTGTCAGATAAGCAGCTGTGCCGTTCGTAACTGAGATGCAGAAACTATGGATTAACTATTCTATTCTCTGCTCTACATGAACCTTCTTCGCTCGCGCCGCACTTGACTTTGCTGTCGCACAAATCCCACAGCCTCGCTACAGTATCTACTCAACCCTCTCATCCGCGTTACATCTACGTGTGTGTATCCCAGACCAGGGTCGCGACTCGTTGATTGGCGACAATTGGCGCCTGTTTATAGCTCCCCTATGATTAGACGGCCAAAAAGTAGACCGGACGGGGTAGCAATGCAAGGCCCCCTGTCTAGGGTATGCAGCCATGAGGCGATATGTATATAGGCTCAAATGATTGCGTCATGCAACCAATCGCGAGATTAGCCTATTATAATGATTCGCTTTTCGCTTAGTGAAATGCGGCGTCCAGCTGCGTTGGGGGCTTAAGCGAGGTAAGCAAAGGAATCGTGCCCTGATCTCGCTCTCGCATTTGAGAGGCTGACAGTGAGAAGGAGGCTGATGGGGATACAAACCCCTCAAAATACATTCAGTATGGATGAAGATTCTTATTGAGAATGTCAGGCATTTTCACTACCCTGCTATGTACTAGCTATGAATAGTTTCATCGCAGTAGGGAAGCGAGTTGGGATTCTGATTGAGATAAGTACGTCGGTGTTCCTACACTTCAATACAACACAACAACTTCAAACCTGCATTTGACACACGCATACCTTAAAGGCATTTCTTTACATTTCAAGCTTCCTCTTTCATTCATATCCTTTGTATAAAACCCCACAAGTGGGTTCAACAAGAGCCACGAAATCTCCACGATGGAGTTTTGGATCCGGGCTCTGCTGCTCTCAAGCAGTTTCATTTCAGTCGCTTTAGCAGGAAGTGTCTTTGAAAGACAAGAGTGCGCTGTTCAGTGCGGGGCTGGCTGTGGACTATTCGGCGATACCTGTTGCACTACTCCGTCCGGAGCCCCAAACCTTTGTGGTTACGGTAAGTCAGCGAATCTTCACCGTCATATTTGTTTCCTTACTGACTTATGGATACTCAGGTACCTCTTGCTGTAAGTGAACTTTCCAAACTCCGAGTGACAAGAAGTGGAATTCAATGCTACTTCCCGCCACTATCCTCTTGCTTGCTGGAGATATCTAGGTTGTTGGTTACTTACTTTGACATGCAGGTTTCGAGGGATGTTGCAACTTCGGAAGCACTTGCCAGCCAGATGGCACCTGTCTTGCATCACCTGGAGACCCCGGAACCCTGCCGCCACGTCCCGTGGATCCAGGTACTGGTGAACCGGCTCCAGTCACAACAATCACAAATCCCGATGGGAGCACTGTGACTTCTACCGTTGGCATTCCAGGGGGTGCGCCAGGAAGCCCAGGACCTGTTGTGACAACAATTACAAACGTTGACGGGACCATTACAAACATTATAACTTCCACCATTGCCCCTCCCCCGGGTGCTCCCATAACAGTCACGCCGCCAGAACCAACCACATCGACTTTACCAGACGGGACAGTCGTCACGATTTCCGCTGGCCAAGTCATCTGGGGCCCAAACACATTCCCTGTCCCAACTGGCTTGACTTCGCCACAGACGATAACTACATTCGGCGAAACTTTCACGTTCACACCCACAACAGACCCTAATCCAGGGCCCACAGGGACCAATCCATCCCTGACGACTCTACCAAGCGGAGTAGTTGCTACCTTCACTGCTGGTCAACTCGTCTGGGGTACGAACACAGTCCCCGTGCCCACGGGGTTGACCGCACCCCAAACGATATCTACACTTGACCAAACCATTGTCTTCACACCCACTGAACAGTTAAACCCAGGGCCCACAGTGACCGATGTTTTGACAACGACTCTGCCGGACCAAATGGTAGTCACCTCTTCTGCCGGCCAGCTGCTTTGGGGTACTTTCGTCGTCCCCGTCCCCACTGGGCTATCCACCACCGCAATCGTCACCACGAACGGCGAAACCTTCACGTTTCTACCATCGGTTGGTGGGGGAGACAATCCGCCAAGCCCCACATCTACTACAACCACAGATGGTGCCCTGGTTACATTTACAACTTGGCCAGACATTGTGAGCATCTTCCCGGTATCGACTGATGTGCCCAACCCCAAGAATGACGATGGTAAACCCACGATCCCATGCAAAGCTTGGTTCTTCTTCGTACGTACCTTTCCGAGTGATATGCAGTATTGAGGTACACATAACTAACTGTGTGCTGGCAGGTTTGTATCTCGTTCAATCTACCAGATTTAAACATTTTTGGATGGTCATTCGGGAATCTGCCATCAGGAATCTACCCAATGTATGTGACTCCAGTCTCTCTTCGTCATACTCCAATCTGAAATCATGCTGACAAAAGACGTAGTGGGCCGCCACCAGGACTTACCTTCCCCCCTGGATTCAACCTTCCCGGCCCCCTCCCACCGTGGCCAAGACTCACGTAAGTGCATGCAATTCATACATGAGACAAAAGAAAACCATTAGCTAACAGGTAATACAGAATTGGCAATGATGGAGTTCCAACGTAGTGAGTGTTCTCCGAGTTCTTTCTTCTCCTTCTAGGTTGTTTTAGGATGATTAGGGCCTGTGACTCCCTCCTCTTCCTCCTCAGACAATCTTCCCGTCCCTTGAATCATCTTGGCACTCCAATCTCTACCTAAAAAGGCAATACTGACTCCGAGTTCCTCCGCAGTTCCGAGGAGCCAACATCTTGCGAAACATCATCGGCGACTATGTTCGTTACCACTACCTCCTTCGGTGTAGCAGACGCCCAGACCACAGCAACGCAGGTGCTCTCAACAAGTAACATCGTCCTGGGTTGCGATGTCGAAGATTCAACGTCTACCACAACAACAACATCGGCCTGCGGACCCACAGCCACAGCTTGTGGGATCTATGTACCATTGTCTGATGAAGCCAGTGATCCCCCAGTCACTAAATTCCTCGATGACAGCAACGCGCTGGCTGCATCGGTGTTCGACTTTGTGAATAGTTTCTGGTCAGGTAAGTTTTCAAGCTTCATGATCTGATATTTTGAAGATCACTTACTGACCCACGATCCTGAAACAGACCAAGACGCTGCTACATTGACATCAATGAGTACTGTAACAGTTATTCCAGTAGAACCCACCAGTGTATCACCACCAGCGCCAACTTCAACTTGGCTTTTAGCAGTGTATGACGCTGGCTGCAAGGAAAGAGAAACCGCTCAAGACTTCAATTATGTAAGTCCATCCTCGCCCATAACTCCCCCTTCGCGCAAGCAGTATTTACTGACATCCTCCTTCCTTCTAGTACTCCCTGGATGGCACTGGCGAACAAACGCCGAACGAGCCTTGCATTGGCCTCCGGCGTGATGCGCCGCAGGATACCTCATACAGCTGCGGATTTTTCGACCAAGGCGGAAGAAACCCAAGTAAGCCGTGCTCTGCCGGCACATTCAGCGACCCCGCCTCATTTTTCATCCGTAATGGCTTCTGTACCCTCTTTACTAACGACGACTGTACTGGGGCTTCCAACGGCATCAGTTCGAACCAGGAAACTGGCTGTACCGATGTCAGTTCCAACAAATTCCTGCCAACAACATGGGGCTCTATATCCTGCTTTGCTTTACCGCTGCCGAAATCTAAGTAAGGGTCGGATGAGAATGAGTGGCAGTGTGCAGTCCATTGGGGGTTGGTTTTGATTTCGTGTCTTGAGTTTCTGGGACTTAGATGGGCATTCAGGTGGAGTTTGGAAGGGACAGCCATGCTTGTCGAGAGTAAATGTTGTATAAGCAAGAAAGGTCTTATTTAGAACAAGTTTTTGCCTCCTGTAAAGCATTTTGCCCCTGCCCGTGAAGGTGGTTGAAAAGTGTGTGGTTCCTTCAAGTAGGTGCTTATTAGCTGTTGTTTTCAACACGCGTACTGAGCATCCCACTACCCAAAATGCCTTGAAGCATCATGTATGGTTGATGACTTCTACTTTTTCTCGCTGAGTACGAGGAAGAAAGCAGATGGTTTTCTAAGAGCTAGTGCATTGTAAACAGACCAAAGGAATTAAACGAGGTCGTTTGGTTGTTGGCCGTCCCAAAAACAAATCTATACCTGGTGTTCCGAATGTACGATGGCAACCGCACGAGGCACTCTGTAAAGATAAAAATAGAGAAACTTCGCATTTTCTACCTAATAATACAAGACAGCTCTCTTTCGCTCGTGCCGCCTGCTGCTCCGCCACGACACTGCTTACTGTACTCACTCGCTAAAGCACCCCTGAATTTGGCCCGTGCATTTCGTCCAAGGCTATATATATATATATATATATATATATTGCACTGCTTCTCCGAAAACTAATTGACTCTACTTCTTTCATCGTGCCCGCCATCAACTTTCATCCTTCAACAACAACAACTACAACAACTCACAATCCCGTCCCTCGGACCTATGGCTCGCATCCGACATGTTTTCAGCAAGCGTCAACAACAGCTTGCACGGGTACCTCAGCGCATCACGGCACGTGTGGCAATCCCCATCTACCCAGAACGGCCATCAATCGCACAGCTTCCCGATGAGGCGTTGCGGCTCATCCTCAGCTACGTCGATGACATTGGTTTGCGCACGCTAGCCACGATCAATTCCACCTTGTACGAGAAGACGCGATATGTCCAGCACCACACGGTAGCCATCGACCTAGGCCAGCACAGACATGCATTGAGCCTGCTCGACATTCTTGAACGCAACCGCCTGCAACCTGCTGTGCGTGTCATCGAACTGAGCGGCGGTAGTTACACGCAAGAAGATGACGAGATCCTGGTCCGCCTGGCAGACTTGATGTCAACCATGGCCGGGTTGCGAGACCTGCATTGGAGCTGTCTAGGGACCTTCCCCCATATCCTGCGTGATCGAATTCCCGCGCAAACACGGCTTCATGTTTCCATCACTGGCCGTGGTGGAACAGACGACCAGGTGCGCGAACGTTTCATGGCACTCGTAGGCAACCAGAACCTCTTCTCGTTATCTGTTCACCTGGGCCTCCAGGTCGAATTTGTTTGTAGCGAGAAGATGCGTGCCCTAAAGGAAGTACTTCTCTCATGCCCACGGCTGACCCGGATCCCACTGCTATATGTTGGTCCAATTTCTACGCCTCCTCATGGTATGGGGGATGGCCCATTGCCTGGAGCACCGTACTGCGGCTTAGGCTTCTCTGGTGGCGAGAAACCTCTTCCGTTAGAGGAACTCGGTGTCACTATGTATCCTTGGGGTCGCGAACCTACACCTCACCTCGTCTCTATAAAAGCTGTCTATTGTGCTGGATATCCCGAAAAGGGCAGTGAAGTTGACTACTGGGCCGAGAAGTTCAACTGGACGCAGTTGCGAAAGTTGAACGACATCCCCAAAGACTTGGCACTAAAAATAGCGCCAAAACTGACACTCCTCAAAGAAGTCGTCCTCGAGGAGGAATATTGGGACAAATCCGAATTTCTTGAGGGAATCCCGACAACTTTAGAGGTCTTGAGCATTCCAAGCTGGGGGCATATTTCTAACCAGCCGAGTCCAATCATCCGTCATGGAGCAGCACTACGCAAATTGACGATACATCGCCAAGAGTCTAAGAACAATCCTAGAATCTTCCTAGACGATACAGATCTAGTAGTTTTGTGCCAAAGCCTCCCGTATCTTACGGAGCTAATCCTCGATATCGCCAGGGACACAAAAAAGAACGCCTGGCCTTATAGCTCGCTCGACATAATTGCGAAGTTTCCGAGCCTCAAAGTTGTCGAACTATGGTTCGAGCTTAGTAATAGATGGGCTGCTTCCCAAACGCCACATCTGACCGTTTCTGCAGCCCGCGAACTCTTCAACTATCTCCACCAAAGGAGCAGCAACATTCAGTCCCTTAAGCTCCACTCAGGTATCCCAGGAAGAACCAGCCACATCTTTGGAGATCCTTCCTGGGAGTTGCAGAATTCCGTCTACTTCCTGTGCAAAGTGTCGATATGTGACGGCGATGCGGCCGACGGGTATGTCACAGTGACGTGTCCGCAACTGAGTATAGAGATGAACGCGGAGCTTACTCGATTGTCCAAATTATCAAGCAAGGAGAGAGGGCCGGCCAACAATGCAACTGAATTGTCAGTCAAGGTTGCCCTTGAAGGGCCGCTTACAATGGAGGATTGGAAGGCATGGGGACGACTTCAGGACTTACATGCATACAAGGCGTACCGCAAGGAAAATTCTGTGCCCCAGAGACTTGGGAGATTTGTTTCAAATGCTTTGAGATGGAAATGATGACGAGCAACCGCAGCGAGGCACCTGCAACCCCTTACGCCAAGATGAGAACAAGAGTCGTTCTACGGGATCTCTGTGTAGAAATGCACCAGCTCAACGAAGATTGAAAAAAGAGATGGGATCCTGTCTTGAAGCTTTCCCTAGCATGGATATTGCATTGGCCGTTCGTGTTGGTTTGTTCCATTTCACATGGCAGATGGACCATTCTTTCTTGCATCATGGCAATCATAGTTGAAGAACCATGATAGTTTTCGAAGAATCGATTGCGAGAATACCATTATACCCATCACAATTCTCAATTTGCTTCTCTATGCTACTACTTTGCAATGTCCTCCAGTATTCTTGTGCCTCGCAATACCTACACACACAATGATGAACGATAGCAGCCAAAGCAACACAAGGGAATGCCTCGAAGCTCCGAGGCCTCCTCAAAAATACTATCAGCCTACCAAACTATGTCATAATTCATCCCAGTAACCTCACCCGACACCTCTCACACAAGCTCAACCACAAACCCTTTTACCGGATCAGCCTTTATATAGAAACGCTCATCCCAGTCCTTGCTGTTCTTTCTCATTGAAACACCTTTAAACAATCTTTTGGAGGAAAAACTAAACGATTGAAATACATGTTGCCAAATCCCCAGCAGATCTCCTTTCCACAGCCCTTGCATGTACTCGTCCGGCGCCGCTCGCACCTCATTAAATATCCGAGCTGCGATTCCGGCAATGGCAACTAGTTTGTCGGGGGGCAAGTCAATAAGCACTCCGTGTACTGTGCCACAATATCATGCCACTTGTCGAAATGGATGTCAAGATTTCTCTCTCCGAGAGTCTCAGGTGGTTCAGCAGTTTCCTTCTTAGGGTCGAAATCTTGCAGCCAGCTCAATTTCGAGTTCACAACCTAAGGCACACACGCAAAGCTATCCAATGATTGACTAAATTGAAAAAGACCAGCAATATGGTAGGATCTAATAGCATTTCCAGCCTTCTAAAGTGATTGCTTTATACAAAAGGCAATCGTATTGGAGCATGATGCCCTTCTATTTCCTATCAATGTGTTTACTTTCGCAGTGATCTTTCCTAACGATCCATATTTTAAGCGAAATCTAGGCCAAACACTAGCAGTTGAGAATGCATAAGAGTCTTTGAGCAAAGTAAAATGAGTGAACAGAGAATCGATAGCTGTTATCTGCATGGTAGACATCCCGGGACTTGGAAATGGCAGTCTCACATCAGAACAGTAGGCACAAACAACGGATCAATCCCCTCCTGTAATCTCACCCAAAAATCTGCCGATTGTGAATCCCGAAACTTGTACCGTGTCGCCGAGCTTCGATTTGCTACTGAGGCGTCTCGAAGACTCCGAGCCAGTGATTCGTCTTTCCCGTTCCTTTTTTCATATGCCTCAACGACAGCCTCTCCATCCATGACGCCTAGGAAACCTTGTGAGCTTAACCAAAATAAGTTTAGTGTTGTTCCTTAAGTTACTGACCTTGACAATAACAATTCTGGACAAATTTAAACGCCCGAAGACCGTCTTCTGGCGCGGGACGAAGAACAGCAGGCTCTTTTGACCCAGCTAAGATAACTAAGACATCTCCCCTCTCAACTACAGAGCCATCAACAATTCCTAGACGGCCGCCAGTCGTAACAAAAAGCCGAGAATGGGAATGTGCGGCCCAGATTGAGGACATGAGAAGGTTCTTTGTATCCTCCTCCATGATATAGCTGTCATCCTGGATGAAATGGCTCCATTCAATTTCTAGACCAGAATTTCGCTTATCTTCGTTCCACCGTCTGGCGCCGAGACCAGGCCTCAGAACTTTATCTGTTGATAGAGCCTGCCAGAATGTGAAGTCGTCTATCTCATGAGTGGGGAGATGGTATTGGACGAATTCGCGACAAGCCTTCAGCCTTTGTCGAACGTGGTCAAGGGTGCTAGGGTTAGGACGATCTGTATGGAGAGGAAGAAGCTCAATGCTTGCCGCTACCTCATCAAAGATCAATACCCTAATTGTCAATCGACGGGGTCGTTCTTGAGATACCGAGCACGATGCTCCCATATCTGCTTTGAACTGTGCGGCACTCTTGTACAAATTCAGACCATCTACAGTGTTGCCGAGCTCAGGAACCCAGGATGGTAGATCTAGCTTTCTGTTGTGCATCAAAGCCGTGATTCGCAACAGATCAAGACTGCCTGACCATTGCATGATTCTGAACGCTGCTGACTCAAAAACCTCCTCGACACTGGCTTCGTAGGCTGGTATGATTTCAAGGGTAGGGGGAAGTAATCCCAGCAATGCGTACAGTCGGTCATGTGGAACTGTTGAGTCGCAATGAGAAGTACTGTCTAGCAGATTTGTAGGGTTCATATTCCCCCCGTATCGAGTCATATCCAGTGTGAAAGACAATCGCTGGACTTGCGCAAGGGCGGACTGAGACAATGCCCTGTACGCTGGCGAACTTCTCTCCTTCTCCCCAATCATTGTTGTCAAATTCACGAGAATGTCCTCCAGACGGCGGAAGTCGAATTCCTGGCTACCGCAATGAATGCGAGGGTCTTTAGCCAGACCGGCTTCCTGAACCACCCAAAGCCTCGTCCACCATTTCCGAGAGAGCAGGTCAAGTAATCCGTGGATACTACCGCTTTCGACATCGGCGAGGTGGATTGCTTTCATGATCCCGGCACCGGGTCGATTTTGATCCCCGCCACAGTCTTCCAGCTTGTCGAACAGGACTGCCGTATGTTCCGTCTCTGGCCCAATCCAGATTCGTACTTTCTCTGCTTGACTGTACAGTCTGGCCATGAGTGTCACTTGGTGGTTACGTTCCTGGCTATCCTGCTGATTGATGCAAATAGCATCGACCCATAGCAGAGAGGGCAGCGTGTTGTTATTTCTGAATGTCTCCAGTGCCTCGAACAGATTCCGCGTAACGAGGAAGACCTTTCCATCGATGAAGACCGGTAAGACTTGAATTGAGTCACCCCACACATAAGAGAGAGCATCGAATTTCAAGTCTTGATCGTCAAGTGAGTGAATCTCTAGAGAACATGATACTAGCTCGGGATGCCCCTGGACATTTTCCTGCGGTTGGTTTTCGGGTACTGGATGAATCCTCAGAAGCCTGACTTCGTTTTTTGATTGGTATAAGGTTTTATACATCCCTACTGCAATCCTCCGATGTATCGCATTGAGGATAGCAGAGAATTGGTCGACGTCCTCGTTCTCGCGCGTCATGTGCATCATGAGTGCCACAAATGCCCGTACCATCTGCGCAAGTCCGATGTCGCTTTTGACGATATCTCCGAAATCTGCCATCCATACTTGGATGTTTCGTGATACAATTATCTTCGTTGCTAGCCAGACCATCAATTCGTACCCTCCAGGGCGGACGAGGAGGATGAATAAGGCGTCAGCCAGGCTGCTGTCGTCGGGGATTATGAGAACATTTTCTGGCGGGTTGTGTGGATCAATATCTTGCCTTTCGGCAAAATTTCGAGATGCGGATGAACTCATTTGTTTTGATAATGCGTGTTGGGAAGGACTCAACTCAGGTTGGGGTTGGATATAATCGGAACTGATGCAGCGCCGTGACAACTTTCGACGTCCAGTACAAGTAGCTGAGCTGAGCCTCAAGCATGCATAATGATGCAGGGTTATTTGGCCGATTGGATCACAATCGTTGTACAGCAGGGGGCTATTGAATAGGACAGGGAAAATATATAAAGAACAAACATATTAATTAATTTATTGTTCACTTGGTTGAGCTGAGGAGCACTTCGCAAATGGCGTCTCCCAACTGCGTCGTGCTCGCTTTTCCTCCGAGATCGCTGCAAGATTAGTTAGTCAACATCAAACTGGAAACTCCCAATTGCAAAGAGACTCACCCAGTCCGAACTTCTAGTCCTCCGACATCTTTTGAATCCAGAACCTTTGCAACTGCTGCCTCAATATCTTTCGCTTCTTTCACCATATTGAATGAATACTTCAACATCATAGCCACCGATAGGATCATGGCAGCTGGATTCACAATTCCTTTGCCTGCGATATCAGGTGCACTTCCATGAACAGGTTCATATAAGCCCATAAGCTTCCCAGAGTCTCCCTCTCCAAGCCATCCACTCAAACTGGCACTCGGTAATAATCCCAAGCTACCAGGCACCACGCTCGCGACATCACTCAAAATATCCCCGAAAGTGTTGTCCATAACGACCACGCCATTGAAACTGGTTGGAGCTTTCATCATGAGCATTGCTGCACTGTCCGCAAGTTGATGGCTCAATTTGATATCGGGGAACTCTTTTTGATAAATCTCTGTAATAACCTTTCTCCAGAGTCTCGAGCTGGCGAGGACATTGGCCTTGTCGCAGCTGATAACCTGAGTTGGTCCACCCTTGCCGTCGAAACTCAGACTGTGGTTTTCCTTTCCCATGGCATAGGCCAGTTTAGCTGCAATTCGAGCTACGCGTTCGATTTCTGAGCGCGAGTAGGCCCATGGATCGCTTGCGAAGTCTTCCTCCTCGACTTTCGTGCCGAAGTAGGCGCCACCACAATTCTCTCGGACGATGACGAAGTCTGTCCCAGCTATGATCTCGGGCCGAAGAGGTGAGAGATTTGTTAATGAAGTTGATGGTAGATTGCAAGGACGAAGATTGGCGAATAGGGAAAGCTCTTTGCGGAGAGTGAGGAGCCCTGCTTCAGGTCTGATTGCGCCAGCTCCCCTGATGAAGTTAATTACAAGTAATTCGTATATGATCCCTCACCGTTGACTTTTTCTTACCATTTTGGACCTCCGACCGCACCAAAAAGAATAGCATCGCTGTCTTTGGCAAGTTGTAGCACGTCGTCCGTCAGTGGCGTGTCATGTGCATCAATGCTACAGCCCCCTGTCAGCGCCTTGCGGACCCTGAACTGGACGCCAGAAATCTTCGTGACAGCTGAAAGGACTTTGAGAGCCTCTTCCGCAATTTCAGGGCCTACGCCATCTCCTGGAAGAAGGAGGATGGAATGAAGCTTTGTTGCAGTTGTTCGCGATACTAGGTTGGTGGCTAGGTAGGCGGGGGAATCTTTGGCTGCCATGATCGGGCGAAAGGTTTGAGAGTGAGTAGGTCAACCGATACGACGATTTGTATCTTAAAAGGAGATCATAAACTTCGAGGAAGACGAAAACTTCTAGCAGATATTCTTGTCTGAGTTTGAAGACGGAGGTAACTCGTAAGGTAGTACCTAAATTGTGGGGTTGCTCGTTGATGCGGGGAAGGTACGTCCGACACCGGACCCTACCTAGGAAAAGCGTTAAGCGTTGTCAGTCATGACTCTTGGGAATGATCTACGCAAGAGCGTTATTTCTCCTACTGTAATTTCTTGGTATGAGTTTCTTTTTGATCCGACATTAGAAGGTGGCCGAGTAAAACTTACACTGACTGATATATGATATACAAAAGGATGTCAGCCTTGGCTCGAAAGGTGGGACAACCCCAATTTTTAGAACTTCAATCTTACATGAGGAAAAGAATCTTCTTGTAGACAAAAGAAGCTCTACTCCATCCTTAGGTTTGATTGATTTCCTTAATTGCCGTCAAATAGCCCTGTGTGCAGCTGCAGATTTCTGCCCTTAAGAGGAATATTGCTGACACAAGATAACCGAAGCGATCAATAAGCAAACTTTTGTGAAAAAAGGTCTGATATTCTATTTTATATGCTATTTCCCCCCTTAATTTTTGAAGTGCACTATCTACTTAAGAGGTCGTACTATTCTTATCCAACCTAATTTTGAACCTCATGAACCAAGAAAACGGAACTCGAACTTAAGCGAAAGTCAACAACGCCCTATTCCCAAAATCAGGAACAGTTTGCGACATACCTGGAGATTTTGTGCCAATCAACTCGAGAGCATATGCTAAACTCTCTCAGCAACCTTGCAGGTACAATTTCAGCGTTACATTCTTACTTCAGCGTGATCCAGCCAGTGACTGCCCTTTGACTATAGCTTCTCCTCTGTCGGACGAGAATTCGGCGGAGAAATCGACGGCTCAATCGAGGCACTGGGCGATATTGGATCAATAGTCTTTGAAGATTGGCCACAACTATCCGAAGACGTTATTGGGGGCGGCTTGTCGGCGTTTCTTTCGCAAGTATGTGGGCTAGAGTCTGGTGGGCTCGGCTGTGCTTCTTTGTCTGTCTCAAAGACCGTCAGGTTAAACACGGTACCTATCTCTTGGTGACTGGGTATGTTTGGATGAGATTTGTTTTGCTTCTCATGTTCAATAATGGAAAGTGGGGGGAAAGAGTGCGTTCGTGGCTGGCGCGGCACCGAGCCCCTTGAGTGTGGTGGGGGACCTGATACCGAGTTTCCTCGAGTATGGACTCGCGCCAATGATGGCCGACGTGTCTCACCATCAGGGCCATTTTGGTGAGTTTCTCCCATGGCGAAATAGCCGAAAGTAGCTTCTTGAAGATAAACTCTGTCTTTGATCTTAGAACCTTTGCCGTCGGACTCCTCGTCACCATCACTCGCGGCCATCCTAGCTGAATGAACTATCCACTCCATCTTTCCATCAGGCACAAATGTTGCTTCCAGCTCCAGTTTGTGTCGTTTTAGGAAGACAAAGTAGCGAATGCTGAAGAGGATGATTACCAAGGCTAGAGCAAGTATGAATGCAAGAAAGATAGCAGAGAGCTGTACTGTCTCCATCCAAACGCTGAGCTCCATAGGTGAGGGAGTGATGTCCATACTTGCGCCAAGCGCAACAAGATACGCTTGATAAAACCTGAGAATCTCTTTCCCTGTAGGTGTCGGATAGGTAATGTTTAAAAATTCCTCCCGTATAAAGGGATAAGACCAAAACATGGTATATTGCATTGTGATAGAGTAGGTGTCGTTTGTCCAGACCCAGGGAACGAGGTCTTTATCTGGGACCTCGGGTCTTCTCGTAATAGAACACTCCACTCGGGTGTAGCTAGCGTTCCCGACGGGTCCAACTGGGCGCCAGGACGTTGCTTCCGCTTGATTGAAATACTGATTGTCCAAAGCCGAGAGATTTTGGGTATGGAGAACTGATAATGAAAGGTGCATAGTCTCGTTATTTGTGTGCCACCGGTCATCAATCGCGGGATCCGACTCGATAAGAATGAAGTTCAAAACATCTGTGAATGGTGCGTTGATTCCAGACCCAGCAGTCCAGCTTATAAAGTCCGCTTGAATTCTGTACTTTGAGGTGTCGAGCCATGCTGGATCATATGTGTCTCGATACACGGGGAAGGCATCGAGCGGGTGATAGAATGTATAGTTGCCTTGCCCAGAAACATTGTATAACAAAGTTTCATCTGTGAAGTTGCAAGCCATGCTCCAGTTTGGGTCCCATTCGGAAGGAATGTATGTCCAGTTTACTGTAGATGGGGGGAGAAAGTCAAGCAACTGATCGGTTGGGAAGGATGCTTGGTTTAAACTTTCGATTGTGGAATTCCATAACATGATCGCTTCCAGAAGGTTGGCCGAGGAACTGCCGTTCGTGACAGTGTGGAGAACTTGAAGGGTGCTTTTCTGGACAGTACGGGTCGTTCGAGAGGCCAGAGTAGCGATTGGTCCCGACAGCATACAAGCAAGAGTGACTAATATGACGATAGTCACTTGCAGCAATAAGTGCCAGCTCTCGATGGCGAAAAGACGCCTGGTATTGGTTAGTGATGACAAAAACCTGCATATGCATGCATGGAACTCATGCATATTTGAAGAGTGGGGAGCTTACCTTCCCTGAACAGTGACGGCATCCCATGCTTCGCCGGGAGAGCTGACAGTGAACAAAGCTGACAAGGGGATGCCAGAATTTCTGCGGACAACTCGAGCGCCTGCTCGTTGCCACCAGAATCGGGCGAAGGTCCAGATGCCAACAGTACCAATGACTGAAATGATGACGTTCAGCGCAGCTTGAACGCTGGAGAGGCTCCAACGAGTGGACAAATTGATCCAGGTATGAGACATTGGGTCGCTCAGGCCACTCGGCGAAGCAGATTGATTGTGCCTGAATGCTGAATAGAGTTTGTCCAAAACAGTACAACTGTGTAACGAAAGATCCTAGCAACATTTCGAGGTGTTTGGATTAATATAGAAGCCCGGAACGCTTGATCTCAGGAAGGTGCGCACCGCCGCCTTTTCTTGGTTGATCGCGATATGAGGCTTTTGGCATCCTATCGCGGCACTGCCACAAATGTGGCTTTCTTCAGACTTTGGAAATCCACAAGTCAATTAATGACACGGTCGATGGGCTTTGACATTGCAGAAGGATTCCTTGGCGTGCTGTCAAATTCGGATCGTCCAATAGCAGGAACCTGAGCTGTGAAGCTCTCGCCCAGCTGTAATGCAGAAGAATCAACGCCATGTCTTGGCGTCGAGTTATAAGATCGACCGCTATCAAGCATGACCGCCTTCACATGTCGGCAATTGACTTTTACCAGAAGCCGTTAAATTAGCATTGGAAGACAAGTGTCAGATGGCCATCCCACGGGAACGTTAGAAAAGAAGCGTTATTCTTGCAGCCCTCAGCATCATTGTGAGAATGGATTGGCTGTGTTTGAATATCTCGTTCGCCCCATATTCCTCTACCTTGTAGAATAGAAAGAAGGCTCCGGGTCGTCGGTCCGTCCCATAAGGACTCTCATACTAAAACATTTAACAACCCACACAACCCGCCTTCTCTACGAGTCTGCCTGACCAGTCCGCCAACATTCACAATAATCCAATAACCACGACCACTGAATACTCAAGAAGGTCAGTGGATATTCTGCCAATCAGGGTTCTCTACTCTGTGGAGCTGATTGCTAACCTTGAACGAACATAGCCCCTGCCACCATATTCCAACATTCCAAATGGCAGGAAGTGCAAGAGCATCTGATGTCTTGGAGATAAAGTCTCAGCCTTGGAGGGTTGTTTGGCCAGCGTCGAAGGGAGTGGTATCCAAGAATGACGCACCTTCTCAGGGCGGACATGGTAATCTGAATGGTCAAAATGGAGTTGACAATGAAGGCAAGGGTGTCGCCCCTATGAAGGGGGGCGAAGGGAATTTGAACGGGCAGCATGGGTATGACAATGAGGGACGAGGACTGGCACCTGCCAAGGGGGGCGAAGGAAACTTGAATGGTCAACACGGCTACAACGACAAAGGCGAAGGAATTTCCTCTCGGAAGTAACATAAGCTCGGGTGCTTTTGAGCATGCGGAAGGGATGGCTGGTGCGTCTAGGAATGAGCTCAGGAAGTTCGGGATTTCGTTATGATTATTGAATGAAATTGTAGTCTTTGAGTCCAGATAAATGAACATGTTCATTCAGCCTTTCAAGTCTTCATGAAAAGAAAACAAATGCCCGAAGCTCGATGCTTTCTCTCGGCGCTGCATCGACACTCGCATGCGGGTTGTGGAAGCTTGTGTGGGCAACGCCTGTGTTGACAATTGTCAGAATAAGCTCTTTCCCTGGAGTCAGGACCATGACTGAGCATGCCTAGCTTACCTCCACCTTGCTCCAGATCGGAATCGGTCTGTCTGAACATCACGACCTCATCGGTACCGAGATCTTTGAAATAGTACCACCTATGGGCCGAGCTATGATAGAATCTCTGGTTCTCAGTAAACCGGTTGTCGAATACTACATCAGCGGATATGCTTTCTGACCGATGATCAATGGTTCTGTGGTCGCAGAGGGCAAGGGGCCAGTCGTTTCCAGGTCCTTGGAAGGATTTCCAAAAACTATAATTCTGGCTGTCAGATTTACAAGTGACAATGAAAATGATTCTTGCAGTCCTCACTTAACAGTTACGAGGCGTTGATAGTCTTCTGAGACATCTTTGAAGAATGCTCGGGCAGTTCGGTCAGCAGAGTTGATTGAATAGTCTGTCGGAGGTTGTTAAAATCCAAGAGGCTGATGCGCAGATGTATGCAATCTTACCGGCATGAACTCGTATAGCTGGCTGAATGTCCTTAGATGCTTCTCCACCTCCTGGAAATTCTGCACTCCGCTTCCGTAGCTAGTTGTAAATTATAAGTTTTGAAACTGTTGGAATGGCCTCAAGAGTACACACCCCATGCTCAATTATCCGAACAGCAGCAGCGTGAGGGAACGTCTCCCAGAGCAGTGTTTCCACTGCTGGATAGTATCGGTCCCTTACAATCGTGTCGTCGTTGAAGTCGGTGGCCGTTAAGGCACATCCAAGTTTTGCGATGGTAAATCCATACTCACTGAAGCTATCGGAGTTCTGAAGTTCACGAAAGTTGTAGATTGAAACCTGGTGGGGCTGGTAGGACATGTTGGTCTGTGGAATAAGTCCGCCGACGTCGTATGCAAGCTCGTATGGCTTCTCCTTGTCGTGTTTGAGGTCTTTCACGAGATAGAAGACCTCGGTCTCTATGAAATCAGATGTCTCTTTGATCTCGGACATCACGTTAGCTTTGGAAAGTTACGGTGAAATGTCGCGAGGAGACACATGGCCGGGTCGATGTTTAAGAACCGCCTTTAGTCAGCAGACAACCCCACTGAGCCACTCACTTCGAGACAGGCAATGCCACGGAGAATATCCATGCCCGAGACCAGATTTTTATCTGCTACTGGATAATTTATTGTGGAGATATATGACTGTTGCTCATCCACAGTGACATTAAAAGATCCGCTGAAGAGATGGAATTTCCGAGCATGAGGTTGATACAAAGGAAAGAACGAGGAGAACCACCATGGTGGACAATTTTTCGAGAACTGCAAGTCTCGGAAAGCTGCCTCTCTACTTTCCAACGACATCTGAAAGTTCGGTCTTGGGGACAATATACGGCTGCACGGTATTTCTGACCTTAGTTCGCTGCTCAAAGGCGTAAGCCATGCTGATCAGCTTTTCCTCAGAGAACTTCCTTCCCATGAAGCTAATCCCAAACCTAGGTTAAGTGTCAGTGAGGACTCTAGATTGCAAAAGGGCTACAACCCAATAGTTCCGCCTTGCTGTTTCGTCACAAGAACGAACTCGGATAAGCTTACGGAATTTTGGGCGCCGACTCGACCAAACCCCAAGAGTCCTTCACTACGGGCGTCCCAGGTGGATAAAACCCCAGTGGGACTGTCACGATCGGAGTGCCTACAGTTGCAGCCCAATGAGCTGCAAAATCCGCTGGCATGATGATGGCATCGAGCTTGAAACGCTCCATAGCTCCCAGCAAACCTCCGTCATCACCGTAGTATAGATTCTGCTGGTATGCGGGCCAAAAGCGAGGATCTGTATTATTCCACCCACTGAGGGCGGCGTCCCAGACCCCTGTATCTCTGAGGGGATATTCTTCCAGCAAAGAATTCCGAGTGAAGTTACGCAATTGATCCAGGGAATGGATATCGTTCGGGTTGTGTGTCAAGGAGGTCAAGTAACCCTGCAAATTCACCACAAAGTCGGCCTCAAGAACTCGTGCAGAAATTTTAGAGTTCCAGAATTCGTCTGCGGCGGTAAAATTGGTATTGTCGATAACAGTAGCACCTGCAGCTCGGAGGACCTTGATTGCTTGGCCGAGTGCTTTTATCTGTGGCTGGGTACTAGAATCAAGCGCGAGTGATATAGCATTGCGCGGAATGCCAAAACGCATGCCATAAAGGGATGAATGCTTGCACGCTTTAACATAGTCCGGTGTATGCGGAATGGTAGAAGTGTAGTTGTCATGCGGATCCGGTCCTACGATTGCTTGTAGGATGTAGGCAGCGTCTTTAACGGATTTTGCCATGGGTCCCACCGTATCTTGGTGCTCGCTGATAGGGATAACAAGATATCGGGATGTTAGACCGACAGCTGGGGATCACATTAGCGCGGGGTTGAGAATATTGGGGGAATCACATAGTACTCGGCTTGATTCCAACTACATTATTCGATGATGCCGGACTTGTGATCGATCCATCAGTCTCTGTCCCAAGACATCCAGATGCCAGACCAAGGCTACTATTCTGTCAGAGTTTCCTACTAATAAAGCCCAAGGCACATGAGCAGGGCAAAAATAACTTACGTAGCTGCGACGCCGCTTCCACTTGAACTTCCCCAAGGATCCTGGCGTGGGAAATACGGCCCGTAAACTTGACCACCGAGCGATGACCAGCCATTGCTGCTATTATCGGACCGGAAATTGGCCCATTGAGTGAGACTGGATTTGCCTAGAAGGATAGCTCCAGCGTCTCGAAGCTTTTTCGCAACCGTGGCATCACGAGGTACTTTCGCACCGAGAAGTGCCCAAGATCCAGCTGCAAAATGTGAGCACTGAATCAAGTTAAGCAGAGAGATATGAAGTCTCTACCTGTATTGTTCATCTTGTCATTTGTAGCGATGACGTTTTTGATGAGAAGTGGTATTCCGTGGAGAGGCCTGACATGGTGAGCAATTGGCAAATCTTAACAGTAAAGGAAGTCATACCCGCGGAGAGATCCATGCAGACGCTCCAAGTCTAGGTCGGCAGCAATCGACAAAGCATCTGGATTGACCTCCGTCACAGCATGGAAATCTTCTTGGACTTCAGCTATTCTAGCTAAGTAAGCCTGTTCGAACCATCAGCAAGCCCTCAAGTCTCATTTTTGCGCTTGATTGGCTCAAAAGTATCTCTCTTTCAATGGGAGAAAATGGCACATGTAAGCTAAGGAGAGCCACCGTACCTTGACTAGATCGACACTGGTAAATTTCCGTCGGGCTAAGCCACTACTAAGAGATTCGATTGAGGCATCGAGTAAGGAAGTATAGTCTACACAGGGTACATCATTAGTTTGTTGGGAACAATGCATGGTTTGCTAATCTCTTACCTGCTAAATTCGCTGCACGCAACACAAAGGCAGTACTGACACTGCCAGTAATGAAAATCAAGAAGAGGGCAAGAATAAGGGAAGTATGTCGACTAATTGTGAAGCCCATCTTGGCTTGCGGTTTTGGTCTGGACGTCGTGGATATTGGTAACAATTGATAGGAATTTACCGTCGAGCGGCACTTCAGAATGAGGTTTTCAGCCGAGAGACGCACATCGTAAACTGCGAGCCAGAGACGCCTTAAAAGTGATTTGATCATAAGGTTGAATGTACGGTGCGTATCAACGGAAAAGAGGGTGGTACACAAGGCACACTCGGATGAGGAGGCATCTGCGTTGTTTAGGATATGTTGTGCAGCCTAGCGGTGCAGTGCATGAGTCCTGCAGTGTCCTTTTGTGTGCATGTCAGGACACTCCTCCTTGCGGAGAGCCTGGCCGAAAGGGTTTGGTGAAAGCCCTCAGTTTGCTGAGTGGGTGGCCGTTGAGATGCAGAGCATTTCAATTGTTGGCCTCTTGTCTGGTCGCGGGGACTGAGCAGAGAGCGCGTTCCACAAATCACGTGGGTGGAGTGGAGTTGCACAAGGTACCTCGAAGGAGCTCAGCGCCTGACTTTCTTTGTAGATCATTTGTTTGTTGGATTCGTTTTATTTTTGAATTTGAAAGATTACTGGACCAATAATACCGGGGACATATTTTAATATCCATAATTTTACACAAAAAACGTAATACATTTAATAATAATCAAACCTGAAAGCTTCCTGCCCTCTGTTGAGGTTTGAAGCTTGAATCCCGGTTTGGTATAACCTCAAATGGTGGGGGATCTATTGAACGAAGCCAGCAGGTCCCTGCACGTCTTCCCAAATCCGCAGTGGAGCTTACCTGCTACATCTCAGAGGGGAATTGTTCTTTAGTCCGAGGAAGGCCATTCGCATCTCCATGGTGCGGATGTATCAAAACAGTGCATAGGCGAATATCTCGAACGATATATTTTCAAGATGCTGCATATCCCGAAGGTACTTCTCCCATCTGGTATCTAAAACAAATCCCTCAGCTGGCGATACAGCTCCTCATCACCACCAAAGACATTACTCCCAATCCCACTTAAGCTATCCTCAAGAGGAACATAATTCCCTGCGGCGCCGGCAGACGCAGTCCCAGAGTTCCCACCACTAGCACCGTTCATACCCACGCTTCCTAACGCAGCCTCAAACAGATTCGTCATCTCAGTACTCATCTGAAAGCCATTCATGGGGCTATTACCCGTACCGACCATATCGCCTCCATAGCCACCAACACCAACGCCCATACCACTGATCTCATGACCAGCGAGACCAGCCATCGCTAAAGCGGCAGAGGAGTGTGCATCGTCCTCACGCATACCATTGTGGTGAAGCCCGTTTCGGATATCGGGGTTAAGACCTAACTTTGGACCAACTTCTTTGAGGCCCTTGATGGTTTTCCAGAGACGTTTACTGACGAAGGATTTGGTGCTGAAGCCTTTGACGAGGTCAAGCGCCATGTAGAATTCGTCTCTGCAGAGAGCGCTGAATTGGACCGGTGCATGGCAGCTTGCGAGGAAGATTACTGCGAGGGCGGAGATGAGGAAGTAGTTAAAGCAGACTTGTTGGACGCGGTAGATGTCTGAGGTTTGATTGAGATGTGTGAGGGCGCGGATGGTGTCTTTAGCTAATTCTACGACAGTGTCGGCATAGTTGGGATGTTCTTGGATAGAGGAGGCGGAGTGGAGGACAGGCCTGTAGATGAGGATGCGCATCTGGTTGGCGCGAAGGTATAGGAGGATTTGAAGACGGTGGATGGCGCGGGATGAGGCCTGAGTTGAGGAGGCCGTGGGTAGTTGGAGTTCAGATGGAATAGTCTTTTGCCATTGTAGGATCTGGTAGTCGAGGTATCCAATGTCCTCTAGGTTCAGTGTGGGCGCGGGGGCGGGTGAGAAGCTGCAAACAGAGCGCCAGACTTTGGACCCAATACGGGAGTAGGAGATCATTACGTTGAGGTAGGGGATGCTGAGCTCCTGTGCGATTGTCAGCTTGAAGGATTGTCGGGCGAGGGGTCAACTCACAGGCTCGGGCAGGCTTGGATCAATGTCTGCATCCTGTAATGCAAACGGCATGCCAGTTCCAAAACTCCATCTCCTGTCAAGCACGTAGATTGACCAGAACAGTTTGATAGCATTCGATCTCTCTTCATCGTCAGTAATGACTTTGAAGAACGAGTCTCTCCTATGTAGCCCAAGTTCGATACACATTCGAGCACTAGAAAATTGCCAGGTCAGTACGTGACATCAAGGTTTGAGCCACGATGTAATTTCGTGAGCAACTCTGATCACTTACACTTGGCCAATGATTCTCCACGCAAGTGCCTCTTCATCACAATGGAAATGATATATCGACTGTATGATTGTCAGCTTCCTTCTATTTAACCCATCGCAGAAAACAAATGTTCAGGCTCGTGGATAAGACCAGCAACGTGCTTGCAGAAGCCCCAACACCAACTTGCAAGGCAGCTCTCTCTCCCTTGAGCTCAGCTGAAAGATTCGGACTTCCAAACCCAATCAGACTTGTCCCAGCTAGCCATGCCCCACATCTGGGATGCAGAGGTAAATAAATAGTGCGGTAAGAAATCTATGTTGGTTTAAGCAACGGCCTCATGGTGTAGTGGTGGCACAACTCGCTCAAATTTTCCTCGCGCGAGACGCAAGTTCGATCCTTGCTGAGACCCATTTGAACAGTCTCTTTTTGCCCCCGACTGCAACTTATTCATATCATTCGGGATGATGACCTGCTCTTTCCAGCCATTTTGCTGACCGAACGTTTTCTGCAAGAAGGCAGCATAGAAGATGGCTGAAACAGGAATGCGCCTCAAGCCAAAACACCAAGGCTTGAGGCGAACCACCCACCCAAGCGACGAAATAACCACATGATGGAATTCTAACTTACCACAAGTACCACAAACGGTAGGCTCTTAACCTCTATAGTCTCACTGTGCAAGACTCGATCCGCAGCCTCCCTCACGCTTTCGAATAGTCTGTATCCAATCTCGCTTTGTCCATTTCCCTCCACAACCGTAGCACAAGCGAGGACCATCTTCAATACCAAAGATTGGTCGTCATGGATCCCCTGACCAGGAAGTGAAGGATTGACAAGGCCATTCCGTACAGCCGCTTCAATGAAATCATACAGATGCGTCCCATGGATAATAATCTGCTCAATGTTCACGACAGGATACATCAAGCCCATCTCCTCCTCATACACCCTGCACAACCGGATCATCTCTTCTTTACTCAACGCCCATATTGGGTCTTTGGAAGGATTTCCATTGAGGATGGCGGGGACCTGGCTCTGTCTTCGCGGAGGGGAGCCAATTGGAGTAGCATCTGAAGTTATGACCCCTTCGTCCCCAAGCCCCTGATATCCCATATTATGCAGTGTATTTTTGGCCACATCCAAACTGAACGCTGAACTGGTTGGGCCTCGAAAAGACGGATGCTTCGGGGTAGGTCGGAATCTGTTACCTGGAGATATAGGCGGAGGGACCGACATTGAGCTCTCAGACGGTGGCACAAAAGAGACAGCATCTCCAGCAGCCCGCAGTGCACTGAGGTTTGCGTATAGACTATCCACTTGTTCCTGGAGCTGTGCAAGATGCGCATTCATCTGGCGGAACTCCTCGGACTCCTTGAAGCCATTCGTGCAACAGTTCGGCGCATACTGGCAATCGAGATTGAGGTTTCCACATCGTTGGCAGGGTGTATTTCCATTGCATTTGATCTTGCGCCGCTTGCATTCGTTGCTGGAAGTGCCAGTTAGTAGAGTTAAACATTGTTATTGTTAATTCCATTCCCATTGTCGGGTTTCTTTGATGGATGCGATCCGGCACAACTTCGAGTCTCCCTCCCACCACAACCCAAACAGCTGAACGTACCATGCAATGGAGATGTATCTATTCCTCTTCGCCCTGGTATGTGTATTTCCATTCGCGCCGCTGCTAGCCTCGTCGAGTTTCCTCTTGTTTCCGCCCCCATTATTGCCTGTTTCCGCAGGGCTTTCCGCACTCGACGACTGGCGGTGGCCGTTCATGCTGCGCGGAATTGCGATGGGCGATATGGGTGTGATTGGCGAGTCCACGAGGTAGTTGATATCGGCGACCTGGCTTTCGAGAATGTTCATAGTCACATACACAGCGTTGTCCTGTCCTGTGCTGGTATACGGATTGAGGCGACCTCAGAGGGAGCGAGAAGGGAAATTCCGCACCCGAAATCCAAACATTGCGGGGTTGCGGCTAGCGGAAATTCCCCAAGCCGCAGACATCCTCCCAATGACTAAGGCTTCACGTGATTAGAAAGTGAGAATAACCAATGGTGATAGTATGGCAAGTCATAGAGGAAATATGGTTCATTCTGTTCCATAGTATAATGTGGTACGTTCTGAGAAAACATGTTCTTTTTGGTGCTTGTTTCATAACTCGTTGGGTGCCCAGGCAGTCGGTGGAGTTTGTCCTTCTCTCGGCAACCGCTGAACCTTTTACTTCAATGAAATGGAAATGGCCTCTCTAAGAATGATGTGTATTGCTGCCGAAACTCGCTATATACTTACTCCAAATATAGATTCATAAATTTCGATTCGTGTCAATGCCACGAAACAGCTTGCCTCTATTGACTTTGTGGTCAATAAACTTCAATCTCGCTAATGGACATGCAAATGTTCAAAATGCCGACAAAAGTTGAAGGATAGATTCAATTAGAGCTTTGAGAATCTGTAACCAAAAAAATTGTTAAAATTACTAACTGGGTTTGATTTTCTTCATGGAAAATGATTTAAAATGTTCTACAACCTTCTCGAAAGTTCTTCGAGTATGACTGTTGTTTTCAGGGATGGGGGATTCTGCCCTCGCTTGTCACTCGAAAGGCGCACTACCTCACCGCCCATATTATCAAGAAGTACATCATCACCACTTCCTACGCTCATCTTCAACATCAACAATATTCAACAACGAGAAGTTCTTCAATCATTCTATTCTCCTTGTGCTTGACCCCTTCAAAGGCTGGGCAAAATTAGATTCACTTGACAGAAAAAGCTTCCAGCCTCTCTTCGAAATGGCTACCGCACGGACAAAACTCATCTACCAACACAGCCAAGACCTCCGTCAACACCTCAGCAGAGTTCTCTCTATCTCACCCGTTTCAGCGCTTCCAGCCTCCGATCAATCACTGCTGAAGAATGTATCTGAAGATGACTACGCTCTAATCACAGATGAGACGATATTCTACGTCCAAGGCGGCGGACAGCCATCAGACACCGGCACCATTACCACGTCCTCATCTTCATCCGAATCAGAAACCCCATCGAACTCAACATTCGAAGTGAGCGCCGTCCGTCATCCCGCATCTGGGGGCGCAATTCTTCATTTCGGACGCTTCAACCCCACCAACCAAGCAAATCTCAAAGTCGGCGACGAGATCCAGCAATCCATCGACGGCCAGAAACGCGATCTTTACTCACGGCTTCACACAGCAGGCCATATCCTCGGACTCGCCATCAACGCACTGATGCAGAACGGCACGTTACCATCAACGCTCGTCGAGTCCAAAGCTTCGCATTATCCTGATTCGGCGGCTGTTGAGTTTGTGGGATTGATCGAGTCGAAACATCTTGCTGCTATTCAAGCGAAGACTGATGAGTTTGTGGCTAGTGCGAGGAAAGTGAGCATTCATTGGTGGTCTATGGAGAGGCTGAGGAAGGACTGTTTGGGTGTTGGTGATGAGTTTGAGTTGCCCGAGGGAGAGACTGAGGGGAGGGTTGTGGAGATGGAGGGGTTGGGAGCCTATCCTTGTGGTGGGACGCATGTGGCGACTTGTGATCAGGTGGGTAAGGTGGAGGTTAGAAAGATTTCGAGGAGTAAGGGGGTTAGTCGGGTGAGTTATCGGGTTGCGTAGGGAACCGTGAACTGTCATGGTGATATGTCTCAATATGAACTCATTACAGATTATAGAAGGGGTAGACCGCTATTTATTATAGCATAGAGCGTTTGCAAAAGATATTACTAGAGATAGAACTGCACAATCCGTTGTTAGAAAATATAAATACAAAACGTTGAGAAGCATGGATGCCGGAAGAACAATTTCAAAGTCCAAAACATCGACATCTAGATTCTCAGTCCCCGCAATACAGACAAGCCCTTCGAAATCAGATTTGACTTGACGTTGCTTTGGACGCAGACTTTTCTTCCGCTTTCCTCTTCCCAAGAGTCTCATCCCATGTAGCATTCCACCTTGCTTCTATCTTCTCATACAGAGGTAAGAGACTCTTCACATGTGTGGTTATGTATTTGTCCCGGTACTTGTCTACCGGATACATAAACCTTACGATCTCTTTCGGCCCTAGGCTATTCAAATGTCAATTTTGCTCAAAGTCTAATGTTATCATTACGGGGGATAACTGACGCAATCGCTCCAATACCACTGCCATCCGATGCACCAGCTAAAGAGACGACAAGATCTCTAAACCTTACTTGATTGCTAATTAGAGAGGCGTGGCCACTTTGTGATATGACTTCCAGTATACTGATGTTCGGCAACATACGTCGACACATTTCTATGTCCAAGTCTCGCATGTCCCCACAATATGAATAGAGCTTCTCCTGTACAATGTCGTTGTTGAAAAGCAATTTGAACAAATTGTTCTCTTTTTCATCGGGAGTGTACTTCTTGTCTTGGACTTGACGTTCGTTTTTATAGATAGGTGGGGGCGGCCAACCAGCAGATACACGTATCACGATACCTGGATATGGGAAGGGAGCCCAGCTGTTTGTGTGCGTCAGCATTCTAACCCAATTCTTCTTTTATTTACAGTGCTTACATAAATAGTTCTTTCTTGTCGTGGCATTTTGAGAAAAAAAAATGAAGAAAAGGAATTTGTGTATCTCAATAGTTAAATTGAAGCTTTCGAACCTCGATAATAAAAGGAGGCTTCGAACCCACTAGTTTGCAAAAGATCATTGATATTAAACATCACTCTCCTTCCATGTGCTTTGGTTACCCGACTTCTATAACACCCCTACCTAGTAATCCCCACCAGCCATCTCATGCATCTGCGAAGGAGGATAAGCTCCCAACTCCGCAGCCCTCCTCGTATCGTCCAGCTCTGCCCGCTCCTTCACCGTGAGCGGTTTGTCCGCAGCAACCTTACTCGCTTCCTCGGCTTGAGTAGCGGCACGTTTGCCTCGCCGAAATATAAATATGCCAAGAAGCGCGAGGATAGCTATACCACCTGCGGCGGCACCGACACCGATACCTGCTTTGGCGCCTGTACTGAGACTGCTACCTGTTGATGGAGATTGGGTGTTGGTGGGAGTGCTATTCGTAGTTGTAGCGGGGGGGAGAGAAGTGCTGGATGCTTGGCTGCTTGACTGTGTTGATGAGGATGTCGACGATATCGATGTCGAGGAGGAAGTGACAGCTTGACGGCTCAAATCGATGGTGAAGAACGATTTTGCTTGCGAAAATATCGAGTCGTTGGTCGTGAGAACGATTTCGAGATCATAGAAGGGATACACGGGAAGTATGGTTGGGATAGTCCAGTTGAAGCTCCCTACGTTGCGGTGGATGCCAGCTGCGTTTTGATCAACGACACATTCATCCACAATTTCTTCGGACTCCCTTACTCGCAATATCCGGGGCGATCGTTACATTTGACTCGCCGCCGAGAAGTCTAATAGAGACCAAACCAGAGGGACCGCTGCTTCCTGGCACCCAGGTTATGTTCATTGATTTCCCTGCAGTGAAGTTGGATCTCACGGAGCCATTATACGGCGGTGGGTTCGTGAAAGTAATGAAGTCTGGCGTTTCCACATTGTCTGCGCACACCAAAAGTGTTCGCGCAAGCAGCAGAAACGCTATCGCACTGTATGTTAGCATCGTTGCACGATAGAAGACAACACCAACAGAAAAATCCGGAACCCCGAAAGTGCGCTTCCCCTCATATATAAGCAAAGCAGTTCGCAGGGTTATCATTGGAGGGTAGCATCTAGACTATCTAGAGACCTATTTCAGTTTCAGCTCCATGGGGTACCGTGTCGCATCATGCATGGTGGCCTATTGTTCACTGACATGATTCGCTGTCTGAACCTCGCTACGAAATTTCACAGGCGACGATGCGAGTCTTCGGGCCTGGAGTTGGAGGATCGCTGACGGGATTTGGAATTCGAGGGCTTACGCCAATCGAAAGCTTTTGCTAATAGAAAGAGAGGGAACATGAAAAGCCAAATTTAATATAATTGAGGGCTCGCTTTTTTGGCCATTTATCCGTTGCGGTGCGATGCGGCCAGCTCTTGAGCCTCGCTTAATTTTGGTGAGGCGCCGGGGGGAGCCACCCACTTCAAGTACTTGTTTTCAAATGAGGTCTTATTTCAAGATAATAAAATTTAATAGACATATAATTTATAAAGCAAAGCTCTATCTGAAAAGATTTTGAAAGAATTATTTGATTTTGTAGTGATTTACAAGTGATTTACAAGTGTCGTAAAAAGTAAGGAGCCCCTGGCTCCAGCTGCTTCGTGGGAATGGGTGTTGGTTGGTATGGGTCACATGATGAATCACGTAGTTGATTCATCTGTCATGAGTGCCATTTGTACCTAGCTTTTAAGATTGGAGCCTACGGCTGCCTATCGTTCAGATGGGTTATAAAGCCTCAGTAGCTGTAGTCTCAATTAATCAGTCGAATCCTGTTTACTGCGAACAACCCCGCCAACTGACAGGATGATTGGTACATCTGCTGGGAATTTTCCATTGGTGGTCCAGGAGAAGAAAGGCAAGATATTATTGCCGTGAATGTAGGCAATCAACTTATAGGAACTATTAAGTTGCAAGAATGCAAATGATATAGACCTAGAGTTTTAAACAATGGCCATTAAACTTCTGTCTGGAAAAGTTTCTTGTGACCCGTCGATACACATTTACATCAATCTCCATTTTACCCAAGACTAACAGGCCTTCTACTTCGAACACCATCTGAATCCCATTTGTATTGCCTGATTTTGGGGTGATCATAGATGTTGACCGACAAATTTGTTTCAAGTTGTCGAGTATAATTTCAACTTGAGTAATTATCCCGGCTTGATTCGATGTGAACGTGCTAAGTATAGTTAATTTGATCGTATTCAGTCCACAGATTTACTCACTGAGTTTGAAGAACATGACCATCTCTTACTCTAGTATCGCATCATCGGTCTCAGCTATACAATTCTCCGCAAGGATAGCAAAACATGCTCCGCGTGTGATCTATGATTTGGGCATCGCGAGAGGGTATTTCACCCGTGAGAGGTGCCATTATATCAGTATGAGGTGGGAAAGAAGAGCGGGAAGGAAGAATATTAGAAGTGATAGGAGTCGGAAACGTGCGGCATGGGGGGGGGGGGGGTCTTCCAAGGATTCAACACGTTAGTTTTAGTGCAAGCGTTTATCAAGCACGTGACTCATATCCACACTAGGTGTGGATACGGCCTCGGCTTTAAAGCTGCGATTATTAGTGCAGTGACACCTAGATCTGCGAGGCAGTCGATTATCCTGTTCTGCTTCCGCAGGTTCGTATGAAGTTGCAAATAGCCCCTTAGGTCGACCCCCGCATCGCTGTTTGGGGTTGCAGCCATATCGATAACGTGACGAATTTTCTTGCGGCTGTCAGATCAAGGACCCCTCTAATTGGTTTTATTTCACTTAAAAAAATTGACGCAATTGACTATGTCCACCTTTGCTTTAACTTCATCTATTTTAAGTTTACCTTGAAGCCGCGGTGTTTGTAAAATCAAAGGATTTTGAAGAATTCGAGCCAGCGAGGCCGACTTGGAGAGCCGCATTTACAGGTCTTTACATTTGTCTACGTCATATCTTCAAATGCGACTCAAACAGCTTTTTGGAAAAGGGAAATTAATATCCAAGTGGGCATAATTAGTTCGATATATCGCACGTCTCTTGTGACGTTTTAATAATAAAGTTATGTGTAAGGGGGTAAGCTCTTGCTCGGCCCTATCTTGGCCTAGTTGTGACGGCTGAGAAGCCAGGCAGGCCTGGTGGTGGCTTTGCAGTGCCCGCCCAGCCACGAGGCAGCAAGCAACCTTCACCATTACTTCCCCTTCTCGATTTCCATTCGGACAGCGGACTTAGTTTGCTATCTCGTTCTACTCTCATGTCCCATCATACAAATCCTTCCGCTCCCAATTGAGACCGCGAAAGGTTACCACATCGCAAGTTTCGCATTCCCATCCATCGGGCGAAGCCTGGCTCATTGGCGTCGGCATCTAAGACTTCGACAAAGTCTCGCACCTTTCACAGTTTCTCGCGCAATCTTTCTTGCTGCTGTGGCCTTGGAAAGCTGAAAGCGCTTCCAGGTTTTGTCTTCGTCCTGTGTGGTACCAAACAGCCCCCTTCAAATACACCAACTCTCCTCGACCCTGGTTAGAATCACCGACCCCACGTTCCAGGATGTCACAACCAGGACAATCTCAGCCATCCTTCGACACTCTGCCTGGTGAAATCCGCAACCAGATATTCGCCCTTTGCATCTGACACGCCCTCTCCCACCCCAATGCCGACAAATCAAACTGGCCTGACACAAGACCACCATTCTCCCAATGGCACCCTCCACCCCGGAAATGGTTGACAGCCGCAGTCTACTCCCCCTCCAGCGATACAGGTTATCTAAAGCTCAGCGGAATCGGATCACTTCCTGTTCTTCTCGTCAATAAGCAGACCTACGCCGAAGTCTCCTCTCTAGTCTTTGCTCTCGTCGACTCAGTCTCAATCGGAGCTTCCATGCCACAATATCTAGACGAAAATCCCATTCAGAGTTGGATTTCTGCATACAGCCTCGTCGAAGAACGACCAGATCTGCAGAAGTTAGTAAAACACGCAAAAATCATCCTTCCCAGAACACGAGGCGAACTTCTGATACGAGCCTACGAATCGTGCAGAGGAATACATCGCCCCCAAACGCCAAGAAAAAACAATGCGTGGCCCAATATTCCTTCCCTTCACAAGTTCTTGGGGAAGTTCGAGAGTCTTGAAAGCTTGACCATCGTTCTCATCGCCGACACGCAGGAAGCACCGGATTTCAAGACCCTCTTGCCGTTATGGAGGAAATTTGGCGATCGATTGACGATGAAATTTAAGGAACGAGCTATCGAAACTCACATTCATTCTTTCCACACCTATGATCAGTTTTCTTCTTCTTGGAATGATGCGTGGGAAAGGTGCTTGGCGGAGCAGAGGAATGATAGTTGATTTTGTGCAACACCGAAAAGCGGTTCTACTGGGCAAACCAAATAGAAAGGACACGCCTACTGTTGTCAGTTTACGCATCCCAGACCGACACTTCTGTCTATACGAATCACTATTATCTCCCACGTTCTTTAGCTCCACCAAATCTGTATGTTTTCCACTTACTTCTTCATTCAACTGTCGTTGCAAAAGTAACAATCCCCTGTCCTTCCTCTCAATGCCACCCCTCCCTCCCCAATCCAGAGTGAGTGCCAAATCTCCAAAACCAACACTTCACATCCCACTTCTGCCCACACTCCTCACCGACCTCATTCCAAAGGTTCTCAAAACTCTCTGCATTATGCTCCCGGATATCGCCTTCATGTTTTGTCGTACTCTTCACATTCGCGCCCTTCCTCTACTCCGCGTCCAAATGTCCCGTCATCCTCCCTGCCTACCTCACGCTAAGTCCATCTCTTAATAGCCCCTTCATAAATCTCCTACGCAATATCTTCCGCTCGTCAGGTGCTAAAATATGAATTAAATGCGTCACATTAAGCACATCAATCTTCCCTCCAATCCCGTCAAGTTCCTTCCTCCCTCCAAAATATCCCCATCAATAGATTGCTCTTTAGGAATGAGATTCTCGTCGAGGAAGAGTTTATGCCTATACTCAAAATATTCTCCTCTCAGATCTGTGCCATAAACAGAAGGCGGTGCACCACCAAAGACGAGTTTGCTTGTATCTTGAGCAAACATTACTTCCCACATCCAAGAACTTGCCTCCATTGTTCAATTTTCTCAAAATCATCTGATATACATTCCGAATCTCTCCAATTGCTTCTTGGTCCGAATTTGGGAGGTCGTCACCGAAGAGTTGGGGTAGTGGTCCCAGGCATCATCCCCCTGTGTAAATCTTGTGAGAAAAAGACTTTGAAAAAGGAGGAAACGCACTACTTCTTGCAAATATTTGTCCATTTCATCTTTGTGAATTTTGGTATATTTCTCCAAGAGGTTTACTGCACGTCGTAATCCGACCTTTTCTTATCTGAACAACCACGCTAGCTATTACAAATGTAATTAATGCATTTTAAAGAGCTCAATTCAGCGATTAATATTATCTCTTTTTTTATTACTAACCGTTGAAAATTCGCTCTGATACACCTTCATAAAGTTAAAGCCGGATTTTGGGTGTAGAAAAGCTTGGTATTCCTGCAGCTAAGTGTCACGTGTATATACTTGATAACATTTATGGCGAGGGTAGGACTCTTTATGTTGTGCATTTATCTGTGCGCGACCGTCGTTTTCGTCGACAGTATCATGTCAGAGAGGCTTGGAGTGCCAAGCGACTGTTCCATGTCGCGAAGTCCTTTCCCCGGTCGATGGCCATCTGCATGGCGTCGGGGGAAAGTGGTGCCATGATTGGCCTGCAACGGTTTGGATGCGACCCGTGCCACAAGGGGGCCGTACCTAGGCTTCAGTCCATGGACGCCTTTCATATCTCAACCTCATCCTTCAGTCTCACGTCCTCGTCGACGAACAACAAAAACATAGCGAGCTATCACGACAGGAGGGAGTGCCACAGTAGGGCACAGTTGAACCCCCGGAGCCAGATCAATCTTTAGGAGGCAGAAAAGTTCGGTTACTCTATCGGTAGGGACCAAGGGCTCGGGGAGCGGCTCGAGTTCCCAACTGGAAAGGTTAAAGTGCAGTCATGGATCCTCTGAGTCTGACAGCGGGTGTGATCGCTGTAGTCCAGGTTGCCCAGGCCATCTTGCTGGCTTGTTATCGCATCCGCAGCCAGGTGAAGGATGCAGATGACGATATCGCCCGCATTATCACCGATATCGAGGGGCTGGAATCGACATTGCAAGAGCTCTATGAAATTCTCCCGCGGGACGATGGCCAAGCTCTCGATGGCTTGTCCTTGGATGATGACGGCCACAAGATACCAGCATCAGCAGCTTGCTTAAGCGCTCTGAAGGCTTGCGAAGTACCAATGAAGGAGATATCTCAGAAGCTACAGCCTCTTGCCAAGCCAGGCCTGAAGACGAAGGTCAAATGGCCCTTCGAATCCTCCGTCATTCAGCGGAAGCTGGACGAAATCGGCAAGCTGAAAGTGACGCTTCACCTCGCCTTGTCCACTTACCAGACTCGTGTTCTTAGCCAACAATCTCAGAAGCTCGACGATCTGCAAGCAATATCCAAACGGGCGGCCATTCTCTCGTGGTATAAGACCAGCGATCCCGAGCAGAACCATAAGGTGTCTCGAAGCAGTCACGAGCCGGATACCTCCAGATGGATCTTTCAGGCTAAGGAGTTCAGGAGCTGGATCGACACGCCTGGTAAGTCTCTCTGGTTGCACGGGATCCCCGGCGCGGGCAAGACGATTCTCTGCTCTACCATCATCGACCACGTTCTTCAGCACTGGAACCACAAACTGGACGTCAAGGTTGCCTACTTCTACTTCGATTTCTCGGATCTGAAGAAACAGAGCGTGGCGAACTTTCTGAAATCTGTGGTCTACCAGCTCATCTCCTGCGAGCCGACCATCTCCGACTCTGCCGCTGCGCTGTACGACAAGTGCAACGGACTCACAGAGCCTGGCCTAGATGAACTGCTAGCTGTGATCATGACCGAAATCTCTAGTTCAGAAAGGACGTTCCTCTTGATTGATGCTCTTGACGAATGTCCAAAGGACGAGCGGCCCGTCTTTTTTGACGCTCTGTTCAACTCCCGGAGTCCGCTTCCTAGCAACCTGAGCCTCCTGATTACGAGCAGAAGAGAGTCTGACATCGAGGCTGTGTTGCAACCGTCCATGTCTAACACGGTCTGGATCCAGAGCTCGGCAGTCGACGCAGATGTGAGAATCCACGTCAGCAATTCCATTTCTCGGGACGCTCGGCTATCTAGATGGAAGCCGGCTGTTCGAGACGAGATCTTGGATGCAATTGTGAAGGGGTCCAATGGCATGTACGTCGTTACCCTTTACGCTCCATCTACTATTACTGGAGCCTGCAAAGCCATGTCCTCGACACGCAAGACCTAACAGACAACACTACAGGTTCCGGTGGGCTGTGTGCCAGCTCGACACGATGAGAAAGTGCCTGACACCCGCGATGGTCCACGCTGAGCTGAGGCGTATGCCGGAGACGCTGGATCAGACTTACGATCGAATACTGCAACAAGTCCCAAAACTTCACCAGCCCTTCGTCCAGTCAGCCCTGCACTGGCTGGCCTTTTCCTCCCGGCCGCTCCAAATTCAGGAGCTTGCAGAGGCTGCGGTAGTTCAGCCAGACGGTGATGATTTCGACGTGGAACGCGCTCGATTCTTTGATGAGAACATGATCATCGAGCTCTGCGGCTCTCTTGTCACCTCTTCCACCATTGATCACCGTCGCGGTGTCAAAAATTGGCTCACCGATAAAATAGACACCGAGATGGGATATTACTCAGCGTCTTTGCCTCAAGGTACTAGCAGCACTTTCATCGTCGTCTCTCTTAGTCACTTCTCCGTCAAGGAGTACATCGTCTCTCCAAGACTGGGAAAGGGGGCGCTGGCAAACTATCAAACCTCTGAAAGGTTAGCAAACGCCACTCTGGCTAGATCGTGCCTGTTCTACTTGCTACATTATAATTCGGGGGAGATCGCGCCGAAGCTCGAATTCAACGAGTGGCCCCTGCTGGAGTACGCGGCTCGCAACTGGATGTCCCACTGGTACCTCGCAGGCGCCGAGAACCAACAGTCGCCCGAGCTGCAAGACACAGTACAGCGCTTCTTTGACCCACTCAGCAGTCACGCATACGTCAACTGGCTTAATGTCTCCGTCCCGGATGCCATTGCCCTCAGCGACTCGATCGGCAACCATTATCGGTATCCCCGAGAGATGCGCACCGGTGCGCATAACTACCACCAGCCGCTCTACTGGGCGGCCTCGCTCGGCAATCTTGCTCTAGTCGAGTGGCTTCTCGCTCAAGGCGCGGAAGTAAGCTCGAGAGAGGGCAAGCTAGGCTCCGCTCTTGGTGCAGCAGCCTTCCACGGCCACGCCAATGTTGTCGAATGCCTACTCAAGCATGGAGCAGACCCCAATCTCACCAACAGCGAATTTGGAAACGTGCTACAGGTGGCAGCACTAGGCGGCTCCATCAAAACCGTCAAGCAGCTGCTGGACGCTGGGGCCGACGTCAACGCCCAGGGCGGAGCCTACAACACGGCCTTGGTCGCTGCCGCCTCCAAGGAGCATTACGACGTCGTGGCGCTCCTGATCAAGAACGGCGCCGACCTCAACATAGGGTCGCGCGACCACGGCTCGTCGCTATACCAAGCCGCGGTTGCCGGCGATACAAAAATGGTGGTGATGCTGTTGGGCGCCGGCGCCGACATCAACGAGCTGCAGGACTCGGACGGAACGGCGCTGTACGCTGCCTCGCTCAAGGGCTCGGTGCCCCTGGTGCAGCTGCTCCTCCGCAAGGGGGCTGATGTGAACAAGGGCGGCCGCGGCGAGTTCGGCTACCCTATCAGCGTCGCGGCTAACGGGGGCTATTCCCAGGTGGTGCGCATCTTGACGAGGGCCGGGGCCGAGGTCAACGTCTTGGGCGGCCACCGAGGGGTCACGGCGCTGGAGGCTGCGGTCGAGAGCAGGGATGTCGCGACATTCCGTGCCGTCTTGGAAGCTGGGGCGGACCCGAACAGAGAAGGTAAGGCTCAGTTGGACTCTGTTGCTTCTACCAGATATGAAAGCTGGGAGTATTGTATTCGACTGGAGTGTTGGCCCACTTGATTACAATGCTGACACCGAACAGGTTCGCTGTATAGGAATTGCTTCCAAGCCGCGATCTGGACCGGCGAGACCGAAATGGCCAAGATCTTACTCGACCGGGATGCAGAGTTCGAAGATGTTGCGTTCCTGACCGCCGTGGGGCGGTACGATGAACACCCATACTTTTTGGAGCGACTGCTCGAAAGGAATGGCAACGTGGACGCGTGGGAGAAAAGCGATGGCTCAGCGCTGCACAAGGCCCTCGAGGAGAGGTCTCTAGGAGCTTTAACGCTGCTGCTAGATAAGGGCGCATACACCGACGCCATGGTCGAAGACGGGTCTGTCCTGTTCTGCGCAATTGAGAAACAGATGCTTGACGTAGCCAAAGACCTCTTGCACCGCGGCGCCGACCCAAACCGCTACACCAAGACCGAGACGCCGTTTACGTCGGCCATCTACCACGCCTGCAAGAAGAGAGAGTTTCTGGATTTGGCAGACCTCTTGCTAGACAAGGGCGCAGACGTCAACGGTGGCAACGGGTTAGCGTATGTTCGGTCCAGCCCGGCCATCCAGATTCTGCTTGACAAGGACATCTGCTAACGACCCGCAGCGTTTACTGGGCTGCGAAATGCGATGAAAGTGGGGATGTGCTGCGATACCTGGTGAAGAATGGGGCCAGTCTTGACCTGGTCAACTGCAGGGAAAAGTGCACTGCTCTGCAAGGGGCGGCCAAGGAAGGCACCAAAGCCATGTTCGATCTCCTTCTTAATCTAGGCGCGGATATCAACGGCCCTCTCGGGGACGACGGCTATGTGATACATTACGCCATTGCGTCGACGGATGAGTCTATGGTCAAGCACGTGCTGGATAAGGGCGCTACCATTGATGACTCGGTGGAGTACTGCAGCAGCATCCAGAGGGCCGTCTCGAGGAAACGGGGCTTTTTGGTTCCGCTCTTACTCGATCATGGGGCTGATATCAATGCCTGCTCCCCAGCGGAAGCGATGAGCCGCTGGTCAAAAGATAAGGCGACGTACCGGCTGTTGATAGAGCGGGGAGGCGTATTGAAAAACAGCGACGCAAGTGCCTTCGTCGAGCTGATCCAGGCTGGCGCTATGGAGGACGTCAAGGAAATGTTGGCCGATGGGATGAACCCGAACTGCCACACATCATACCAAAGCCCGATTCTAGTATGACCCACCCCCCCCCCCCCCCCCCAAACGACGTTTAAGGTTGAGCTGTGGTCTCGTCCTGGAGAGAAATGTGACTGATGTTATGGCCCCCTGAGCAGGAAGCCGCTTCGACGGGCAAGAAAGATTTTATCGAACTACTGCTCGAATCCGGGGCAGATATAGACTACGCCCCTGACGAAGTCCGTAATGCGCTTACTGGCTCATGTCAGAAGAGTGACATCGGCATGGCCGAGTTTCTTCTAGAGCACGGAGCAAACCCGAACGCGCTGTGCCAAGAGTACGTCAGCCCTCTCAGCGCCGCGGCGCGCACAAAGGGAAATTTTGAACTCGTTGAGCTGCTACTGGCGCACGGTGCGGACCTTCACACTGCTGGCGAATACGCGTTCCACAATGCCGTCTGGGGAGGCGAGAAGATACTCACCTGCCTCCTTGCCCAGCCCATGACGGCAACCCAGCGCGAGCGGTACCTGAACGCCGCGCTTCAAAACGCCGCTCACTGGGCCACCCTGGACCTCGTCATCTGGCTGCTGGACCAAGGCGCGAACCCCGACTACCGCGGCGGGAACTACGGATGCCCCCTGACGGCGGTAGTCAACAACATCCACGTCTACCAGGCGTCGGGCATCAACAATCGACGCCTAATCCTCGACCTCCTCCTCAAGCGCGGCGCGGACCCCAACCCGCGGCCCCTGCGCAACGCCGCGCCCAACCTCGACATCAACCTGAAGGCGACCTTCCACCCACCCCCGCTAACAGCCGCGCTCTCCCAGCGCGTAGCCTCAGGGGCTAAAACCCTGCTCGCGGCAGGCGCGGACCCCAACCTCGGCGGAGGCGCGCTTCCCTCGGCGCTACAGGCCGCGGCGCGCTACTGCTCCGACATGGTGCAGCCGCTGCTCGACGCCGGGGCGGACGCGCGCGCCGTCTCGACCGAGGGGCCTTTCGGTACGGCGCTCAACGCGGCCGCGTACGCACACCACGACGAGGCCATTGCGGCACTGCTGGCCGCGGGGGCGGATGCGAGCGGCGGCGGCGGTAAGTACGGCTTGCCGCTGCAGGCGGCCGCCAAGCTTACGACCAACGGGTGGTCGGCCGGCCGCCAGAGCCTGCGCTGCCTGAAGATGCTGGCAGCGGCGGCAGGGACCGACGTCCGTGCCGCTGTGACCGCCCAGGGGGGCAAGTACGGGACCATAGCACAGATGGCGGCTAAGAGCGGCAACATCGAGGCGCTAAAATGGCTCGTGGAGGAGGTGGGGCTCGACAAGTCGGATATCGTGGGTGTCAAGGGCGGGAGGTTCGGGAGCGTGCGGGCAGCGGCGGTGAGGAAGGGGCAGTGGGGCGTGGTGACGTATCTAGAGAGGAAGTTTGGGCGGTTCGCCTGGGAGGGGATATATCAGTCGGATACTCACTGGAAGGAATTTGTGGTTGTGGAAGAGGAGTCTAAGGGAAGCTAGAGAGTCGGCGGTTGCCTGTTGTTCCAGATGGGGTATCACCGTCAGCCTCATTAACTTCAGTGTCGGCCTCATGGTTATCTGCATGCCCATAGGCGCGGCTCTTGTTCCATAGGACTCACACTTCAATCCAAGGGCGCAAGGGGTCGTTTCTCAGCACCGCACGCCACCGCTCTAACTGGTCACTCCACGTAGCGCGAGGAATCAAGATGAAGATTGGCGATTCCTCGCGTTTTAAACCAAAAAAACAAGATCACATGATGTCAACGCGCGTGGTCCCGTGACATGGAGAGTATTCTGAGCTGGAACAATTGTGTCAACCCAAACCCAGTCCTCGCATATCATCTGTCCTAGTACTCCTGTCTATTTTCATGGGGATGTCGAGAGTGGGGACCCAATCAGAAATTCCTCGAAAGGCACTCCTGACTATAGCCCACAGGCAGGAACATGATCCGAGACAGGATAGCATACACCAGAAGACTGTTTCTTCTAGAGCCTTTTTTCTGATGGTCACTTGCACTCAAATGAAGAAGATATGCCTGACTGGAGCACGTATCTCAACTCCCCACAAATTACCCCTTCGACGCCAGGATAAAGACACCTTGCCCATTCGGCTTATGGATGTTAGGGAAAAGAATGTGAATTGCGGTACTAGAAGGGATAGTGCGAATTATAAAAGAAAATGTGCTCGGCGAAACCGAGGTCAGGATAGCGCCAAGGCCGGATTAAAGAATAGCCGAAGGCCACGCGCGCTCTTCTCTTCGAAGAACCTTCTGATTTTAGCCTTCGGACAAACGTGGGTGCCAGCCTACGGCCCGCAAGAAGCCTTCGAAATCGTGTCAGGCATAAAACCTGCGACTGGTGGCTGTTCTCTATATCAAGCTCAGGGACATGAAAAAAACCGTCTCTTACCGGACTAGACTAATTTTCGGAATAAAGTTTTTCCGAAGGCCGCGCCTCCACTTCTTGCCGAGGAACGTTCTCACTAAGCTTCCAGCTTATTTCGAATGCATTGAGCCTATTTCGAAGGTACTCACAGGTCTGCACATTGATCAGCCTGATCTATTTCCACTCAAATAACCATCATGACGTTAGCAAGCACGCCTTCATGTTCTTGTAATAGCTGCGACCCAAAGATCTCTTTAGATTCCAGCGCACTCCCGATTTCCCATGGGCTTTCAAGCAGGCCGTGCTCTGGCTGTAGTTCGTTGTCCATAGGTAAACTCAGAAAATCTGCTAGCATAAGCCTGAAAGAAAACTTGTCTGGCCTTGACAGAGCTCAGCTTCTCAGCGAATGCGTCAAGACACCACCCATATTTCTCAACTTCCAGCGGATACAACACGCCCGTTCATCATGTCCGTTGTGTATGATGATCTTCAGCGAGATACAAGAGAAAATACCAGTCGGCGAAGAAGTAATTTCGGCCTATAGATGTGAAGATCTTGAGCATAAATTAGAAAGTGTTTGGATCTATCACACTTCAAATCGTCATCCCCTGGCAAAAGTCTACTGTCATGCAAATGAAGGTCAGTTTACTTCGAGCTCAGACTCTAGCCTATCATAAATGTATAACAAAGCTTTCAGGATCCTATGCTAGCCAGCACGTAGCCTATCGGCCAATCAGTCCGCCGGGATCAGAGACGGCAATAAGTAGAATCAAGAGTTGGATCCAGGACTGCTCCACTAACCACGCTGAGTGCATGTTGGCACTCTCTGGTACTTTACTGGACTACGTACCGATGCTTCCCACCCGAGTTCTCGATGTCCGAAATTATCCATCTTCACTTCGCCTGATCATTTCAGATAGCATGAAGGCTAAGTATGTGGCACTGAGCCACTGCTGGGGCGGGAAATTACAGCTACGTACCACGAAAGAGACGCTAGCTCGACACCAGAAGCACATCTCTTGCGAAGATCTTTCAGAAACGATCCGAGACGCCGCTCGGGTCACAAAAGCGCTGGACATACGCTACCTTTGGGTCGACTGCCTTTGCATTATTCAAGAAGATGAAGTTGACTTCGATCAAGAGTCTCGCCGAATGGCATCTGTATACGAGCATTCATTCCTGACAATCGCAGCAACAGGCGCCAGAGATGGGACAGGCGGCCTTTTCATTCGGTCTCCCAAGGAGTCATACGTAGAAGTGCCATGCGACCCTGAAGACTCCACGCTCGGCTACATGTATTTAGGGCCCCAAAAGGAACCGGAAGAGACCATATTTGGAGGGCCGCTTAACAAACGAGGATGGGTTCTTCAGGAAAACATCTTCGCTCGTCGGACCGTACATTTTGCATCCAACCAAGTTTACTGGGAGTGCCATGAGACCTTCATGGGCGAAGACAATACCTCGGCGAAGAGTGCTGCAGACATGGCTTTTCCAAACCGGGCACTTCTTAGCTACGTTCTCGATGGCTTCAGGGGCGTTCGTCGGAGTGCAAATTCCAAGGAAATCAACGATATGAACAAGTTCGTCGATATCTACAGTATTTGGACTCAATTGGTTAGGTACTACTCAACGCGCGAACTGACTAATGTAAATGATAAGCTTCCTGCCATCTTTTCCCTTTCTCTCGAACTTGAACGCATCCTCGGCCACCCGTTCAAATTCCATGAAGGAGTATTGTTTGGCCCACCGTACGTCGAGCTACAAGGTCTCCTCTGGCGGGCGCAACAGGGCGCTTCATTGCAGAGACCGGCACAGCAACGCGCTCCATCATGGTCGTGGGCCTCGTTGGACGGAGCAATAGATTTCATCGACATGATACTTGAAAACCGTCACATGTACTGGTTTGTAGACCTGTGGCATCCATGTGACAAAGATCTGAAAGTGCTGGGTGTTCGTGCCCATAAACCTACTAAAACGACCTCTTGTCAAGCTCTCCTGCTGGAAGGCACGGCTCTCGAATGCTTCGCAACCAACGGTATTCACTACGGTCCTGGCGGCCAGCACGGCGATAATCAACTAGCTCATGTCTACAATGAGCAAGGCGAATGCATAGAAGGAGAACTACACTACGATGTGACAAGCGACCAACCCGATCGATTCTGGCTCGTCCCCGTTTTCACACGCTGGAAAAGCAAGGACGCAGCCTCACCTGTGTACTATTGCCTGATGGTCAAAGAAGCCGTTGGTCATCCTTTCAAGGGCCGTGTTTTCGAAAGGGTAGGCGCGGGAATGGTCCTTGACGTGAAGTGGTTTTGTAGGTGTGAGAGAGGCTTTTTAGCGCTTGTTTGACAGGCAAGATGGCGGAGGGACTTCTTCCTCCACGCATGGATGCTTACTTGGTGCACGCTTTACTGTTCTCGCGCCCTCTGGCTCGCTACCTTCTGATCTTCTTGTAGCATAAATTCCTCATCTCGCCGATCGCTAGGCCTGGGAATTGAAGTTTTTGAACACGAACTCTTCAACAACCTCTTGAACTAAAGAGATACGAACTTTACCTAGTCTTCGAATTCAACGAAGAGCATAATATGAGTCTTTGTTCATGACTTCATGAAGAGTTCATGAACCCTTGGCCTAATACAGTCCCGACGGTCTAATGCTCTTCCGAATCACGTGTAGTATATTTGGAGCTTCTCGTCATATCAACCACCATACTAAGCTTTACTCTATCTTTGAATCAGGTTAATAATTATAAGATAGAAGTATCAAAAGCATTGGAACAGATACCAGGGCTAAAATACCACATTAGTTTGTTGGTTTATTCCTCTTCCGTTGCCGTTAGGCATGAAATAACTTACACGTTTGGATACAGGAATTTATAATTCCCGAACTCTTCACGAACTTTTTGACTTCGCGAAATCAGGCCACGAATTCGACGAATCAGAGGCCAGGGAGAACGAATTTATAAGCTAAAATTCGTGTTCAAACTCTTCAAATCTCTTCAAAAAATTCGTAAAATTCATCTTCATTTCACCATTCTGTTACGGACGCTCCTGGGCGACCACCGGGTCCAAGGAGGAAGTATCCCAGGAGCCAGCGTAGTCCTAAGAACCAAGTGGTTCCTGGGAGTACGGCTCCTGGGAGCTGCTAGGCTCCCGGAACCAACCTGTACCTAAGCACAATCGTTATAGCTAGTTAGAATAACGGTTGGCTAGTGATAAGTAGATGATATCGACAAAGTTTCAGGCGTGGCGCACAGACAGCCGCAGACAGCCCAAGTAAACACGTGATATAGTATCAAAAACAGCGAAGTGTCTCTGAAGTGTTTCTAAAACAACGGATTTAAAATACACCGGTTTACCCTGTTTTAAACACCAGTTTTATTAAAACGGAGGAACCAGACAACTTTTAGCAAGGATTATCTGCTTAGTAATTTTGGATTAACGTTTTGCCGAAGCCCGCCCCCTCTCTTCTTGTCGAAGAACCTTCTCTCTAAGCTTTCAGCTTATTTCGAAGGCAATTTCGAAGGCATGCCAACGTCGTCACGACTCCGCCCCACGAACTCATGATTCAATACTCAAATCCGGAAAGAAAGATCGTAAGAATTTTGCTGCCAAGCGGCCGGTGTTGTTTACTCTAATGTGGTGGGGTTCGGTGTACCTCAAGTCGATTAGCCTAGGCTTTTCCGAGAGCTCCACGATCTCAGCCCCTATTCATGTTAACTTCTATTTGATGTAAGAAGGCCAAGAGGATAACTCACAAGAGTTGCAAACAATACTATTATACACCAACCTCACCATAATTTGCGTCGTCATGTCCAGCCCCATCTCACCGTCATTAGCAGCCATCTTCAACGGGTTGAACGCCTTTTCTCCTCGTCCACCGTTCCTGCCATCCCTGTGACTGCTATATATATCATGAAACAGATTCGTGATCTGCCAAAATGGATAGTCATCCAACTCTTCGCAAGCATTTGGACTCTGGTTCCGGTTCCAAAACGCAGCATCTCCCATCTTTGCCATGCCGAAGACGGCAAATACGTCAACTACAGTCTGCATGTTTTCAATGCATAAGCAGAGAATCAGAATAGTGCAAAACAAGGTACCCCAGTAGTCTTTTCTCTTCGAGTGAAGGGATCGTTCCAAGTTCTCGAGGACTTCCAAGGTGATCTCGCGTTGCAGCTTGTGCATCACGCACTTAATTTGACGATTCAAAACGCGCGATAAGAGGTAGGGTTGTGGTGTTGCCCCTGGAGCAAGTCTTTTGTAGAGCTCACAAGCTGATTTATCGGTGAAGGTAATTCGAGAACACATAAAGTAGTGGATTGCGTGAAGTTTCATTGCGTTTTGGAGGAGAGGAACCTGAGAGTTTTAATCAGCATTGAACACGTCCATGAACTTCAACTAGGATACCTACGTCCTTGTTCATGGCAACATACTTGCAAACGATCTCTAAGATCTGCCTCGGAAACCCTGACGCATCCTGTGCTGTGACTTGCTCGGAGTACTGGGGATTGGAAATCATTTCTTCAACATGTCTGTTGCATGTCATGCTCACCTCTGACATTGAAAGCCCCAGAATATATACAGACACGTTAGACCTCTGCACTAGTTCTACTGCCTGAGCTAGCTCTGGAGGTGTTAGAATAGATTGCGACGTTGATTAGTCCCTGATCCTAGGTCTGAACGTGTTAGTATGAAATCTCATGGGCTTGAACACTGCACTCGTTGAGACTTCAACTGTGAAGACGGTGTCGTAGGTTTCAACTATGTTTACGGAGATCAAACACTCTATCGCTCTCTTGCATAGATGGGTGCAGATGTATTCTAGCACTATCAGCGGATGACAACACATGAGAGGAGAATATCTCCTTACCCGGTAAGAACGTAGGCTCATAATCTTCGAAGCCGGATCGCCAGCAAAGTTGCTGAGTCGTGAGAGAAGGCTGCTTCTTACTCAAGCTTTTGCATCTGACACAACGCTCTCCTTCCGACTTAGGCACTGAGCACTGTCGCGTCCTTAGCTTCTGATGTGCTTCACGCGGTGGAGTGAGACTCACCGGAACTTTTTGGTTCCCGCAGTTCCAGCATACATGCGCTTCTCTCACGCGACTCCGCGGGTCCCCTTCAGCAGCTACAAGATGCTCCCATTCGGGCGTTTGGTCCTCTCTCTTTCCTATGCTGCAAAAGTACTCCTTTCGACGCAAGAGCCAGAGGAGAAGCCGCAGGTCCTGCAAATATTTAACCATACGCAACTTGGTCTCGAAACTAGCAGCCTTGAACTGTGGATCAGGTACCGCAAAAGGCTCGAAGTAGGCTTCCCCATGACGATACCTCACTGTGACCGCCAAATCAACCAGTTTATTTACCTGAGCCGGGACCTTTGAAAGACCTGCGGTTCGCTGAACAAGCTCTGAAAATATCTCGGGCATTGATTGGTCTTCGTTTTCTTCGAGGTCAACAGTATTACACCTTCGAGAGCCCTTTTTCTGAGATTTTCTCCCGATTCGAGCGCTCTGAGACCCCTTAGAAGATGGCTTTAATAGAGATCGTTGAATAGCGGCAAGAGTGGCGTCAAGCTTCTCGACTTGAAGTCGTGTCGACTGGTGAATCTCATGGAGCGTCTCATGGATCTTAGCTGTTGACTTTGAAATCTTTGTAGTCTCTGCGAGACTTGCAGTTTGAAAAGCCGCGGCAGCATGCATGCTTGACTTGATCTGCTCTAGATGACTGACTGTAATTTGCTGCGAAGAGACCTGTTTCTCTTTGAAGTTGTCGACTTTCAATTTGATGCTCTGGATATCCAGACTTGCGGACATTTGGAGATCTCTATATTTGTTAGCAATGTTCTTCCCTGGTATCGAATACTGTCTCTTACGCGGTCAAAAGTTTAACCAAGACACCTAACTGGCCCCTATGCGACGATATCTTCAACATCGTCTCCGAAAACCTCCCCGAATCAGCAGCAAGCTTTAGTTTCTTAACCGCATTCTTCGCCCACTTCCCATCTTCCATCTGCAACGCGGCCATGCTGGCGTTCCAAGCCTCAAGATCTGTGGTGCATCGTGCGACTTGGTCTCGCAACTTCGCAATCACGCCAGCTGTTGTTGCCGACGGGTTTTGCATTTCGCGATCAGAAGCAACTTGCTGGATCGCTTCAAGCGTTTCACTGAGCCACTGGACTTCGTCGATGATAGCCTCAACCTCCCGCGCAACGCGTGGAATCTTGCGGCAGAAAGTGTATAACGTGGACGCAGACTGGACGGTGAGACCAGCTAGGCCCAACAGACCTGCGACACCTGATGCTAAGTCCATGGCGGGTGATGCACAAAAACCTTCGTAATGTTAAAAAAGGTTGTGAAAAACGAGGTTGAAGAGAAGGCTGCATTAACACGTAAGTAGCTCGCACAGCCTTCTCTAGCCGTCACATGCTAGTCAGACCCTGGGCTGTCAGAAAAAGCGTTCAACGAAGCCTTCCACCCTTACCAAATCAGTTCAAATCCAAAATATTCAGCGATGATAGTCCAAGTTTATAAACCATCAACTTGATCCATAATTTAATGAGGGTTTTATTACGAATGTACGCCGCATAACCTAGAATAGGATTAACAAACTGCACGACTAAAGAAAGGATACAACTAGCTTGCTTCGTATCACCTCCGGCTTGTCACTTCTAGCTTTTCAGTTCTGACTTTCCACTCAAAACTGTTTTGTGCTCTGCTTGACACGACGAACCACCTCGACACCTAGCCCTGGCCTTCCTTCCAAGGCTCCTGGGCGACGAGATGCTTGCTAATACTTGCAATATCATTAGCCAGCTAAGCGACACATTCAGCAGCGACATATGTTTTTACCGAGTAACTTTTGCATTCAGATCCTTTAATTAAACCCCGTCAAATCGAAGTTAATAACCCCGTCATGCGCTAAAGTAGGCAACTACTGGCTTATAGTACCTATTAGAAAAAGCCCTTAATATGCAGAGTCACGTATTTTGTTTGAGCCAATCAAACGCTAGCGTGAAAAGGGCCCCAATAGTAAGATATGGAAACGCACGCTAATTTTGGTGTGTATGCCTCGCGAGGCAGTGGTAAGCCCTCTCTTTAGCCGTACCTCCTTGCTTTCGGTATTTTGTGAATCCGCCTAACGGGGTGCCTCTCTACGCCACCTTCATATGAGCCGGGCTTGAAGGCTCAACCGAAGCCGCGTTTGCTGGACCTGATTGGCAAAAGCCCTCAACGACTACTGCTGCATTGACCAGTTACGGCATGCTTGGCCAGCCTTTGCTGCTGTTGCTTAGTGCCAGGCTTATTTCCAAACATCAAACATCGACATCGAGAGGCACCCCTCTCATTGTTCTCCAAAAGCCTGGAAGGATGTTACTTGATCTTCACGGCTCTCTAGGGTTTTCAGCACGACATGTCGGACTCAGCGGCTGCTATTACTGTCCGCAATATGTTGACAGTAGTGGCCCGCCTCGCCGCTTACTGTCGCTCGATGGTGGTGGGGTGAAGGGCATGGCGATATTGTTGATATTGAAGCGTCTTTTTCGGACAATTCAAAGAGATGAGCATCTGCCGGAGATGCCCAGACCTTGCGACTACTTCGATCTGATTGGCAGTACTTATACTGGAGGGCAAGGTCTCTTCTCGAGCCTTTTTCGATCTATGTCTTCAGAGGAGACGCTAAGTTGGAAGCAGCATTATCGCCATTATGCTCGGTCGATTGAGAATGTCGATTGACAATTGCATCCAGGTGTTTCGACACATTTCCGAAACTGTTTTCAAGCAACGCCCCAGCTGGCTCGCCAGAGTTCGTGGTGCATTGCTTACTGGTCAGCCGTTCTTTGAAGCTGGAAGACTCGAGGAGGCAATCAGAGACGTGCTCACGACTCGGGGGTTTGGTGAAGACGACATGCTCTGCGAAGCTGAAAATTCGAATTGCAAAGTGTAAGTTCACGTTAAACCTCTTCCGACCCTTCACCCAAGACTCCTGGGTTCATAGAAAATGAAAGGCTAACATCGAGTCTAGTTTCGTCTCCACTACTCGTGCCGGCACAGTCCAAGCCGTACTGCTCCGATCATACATTATATCGAAGACAAGCGAAGAAAACTATAAATGTACGATCTGGGAAGCAGCTCGGGCCACATCTGCTGCTCCATTGTTCTTCGCGCCCACTCAATTAAGCTCGGATGTATCACAGGCTAGATTTGTTGACGGAACCTTACATCGCAACAGCCCGATAAGGAAGGTTATCAACGAAGCGGAGCACATTTGGCCAACTGCGGCTTTCAAGTCCATCGTCAGTATCGGTACTGGATGGATACGCGTTACAGGGCTGAATAACTCGAACCTGCGACTCCACCACGTCGTCCAAACATGCGTCGACCTTGCGCTCAATTGCCATAACGAAGCAGAGAAATTTGTTGGCGACAGGAAAGGCAAAGAACTAAGTGAAGCCGGAGTATACCACCGCTTTGATGTTGATTGGGGTATAGACTCCGTGGCGTTGGACCATTGGCACAAAATGGATGATAACGACGCCTTTACACAGGAATATCTGGGACGCAAGGAAAGCGAGTTGGAGAAGTGTAGTCGCAGCCTTTGTACTGAGGAAATAGCACGTAGGTAGAATAACCTCTTGGGCATCCCTGAAGCACCTTCGTTTCGTACAAAGTGCCAGCTAACACCACGAACCAACAGCTCAAGATATTCAGATTTCCGAATTCATCTCCACTCTGCCTAGGCATTCGTCTACCTCAAATTCCAATCGCATATTCTCAGGAAGGGAGACGGAACTTTCGAACATACGAACACTCATGGAATCGTCACCAAGGACCCATCAAAGCTTTTGCTTGCATGGCCTAGGAGGGATTGGGTGAGATTGGCTATACCCTTGGCGACGATATGCAACCACTTGGCATGGGCTAACCCACCAACCCTTGTTTCTAGAAAGAGTCAAATAGCATATAAGTTCGCGCGAAGATGTTGCGAGGAACGTTCTGTTTTCTGGATCAAAGCCAGCGATTTCGAAAACGCCGAACTGGGCTACCTCGCTGTTGCTGAGATGATTATACCGCAGTTCAATCCGGTGGCATCCAACAAGATCCAGACATTCGAGGTAGTCAAGGCGCATCTGGAGACCCAGTATACAAGACCCTGGCTCTTTGTTCTCGACGATGCCGAAGACTTGAAGTTCCTCTTGGGAGATCCCATACGACCGGATTCTGATTCATTCAGGCTGATGGACTATATCCCATTTGCTGCCCATGGCCAGGTTTTGATTACAACAAGGCAGTCAAAACTTGTCGGCGAGGGCATTGTGCCTCCTCAAAATGGCATCCGCGTGGGAGAAATGACAGTGGAAGATGGACTTCTCCTTTTGGAAAAGTGCATACCACCAGCGCTTACTTCTCAATCGCCCAAAGCCATGTGTCGAGACTTTCTAGACATGTTGGGAGGTCTTCCATTGGCCATCGTACAAGCTGCATCATATATGAGAGAGGAACAGCGCCCTATGGAGGTGTTCATTGCTCTATACAAGGATCTCGACAATCATGATGAACTTTTCAAGAGAAAGGCTACCTCTGTGGACAAAGAGCAGAAGACAGTATTACTTACTTGGGAGATGTCCTACAGAAAGATAGCAGGCCCGTCGTATCCGGAGTCGAAGTCCCAGCCAGCAATGATACTCGACTTGCTAGGATTTTTAGATTCTCAATCCTCAACATTGACGGGTCTCTCCGAAGGCGAATACGTCTTCAGGGATCAAGACGGCCCCACTCCGATCGACAATATCGAAAACCTTTTCCCTCTGCAAGAATGTCCAGCTACTTTACTCTCGGAAGTCTATAGCAACCATCTGAAAACGAAGCCCAGTCACCACTTACAACTTTCTATTGGACCACTTTGCAACTATTCCCTGGTCACGTCAAGGGAGTGCTGGGTACATCCAGTTGTCCATAGCTGGATATCTCGCCGTCTACCGATTGAGGAGCGGCACAAATACGTTACTTGGCTTGCCAAGCATTTGTTGAACAGAATTGCGATCGCGGATAAAGGCCTCCAGGATGGCTGGGAAGATATCGTACTTGGCGCCGAGGTCAGAAAACTGGTTATGGATGAATTGATGCCTCAGCGTCATGCTCTTGTGGTAAAAGGCCATGCTTTCTCGAACGCGATGACAGAGTATATGAGGGCGCGCCAATTGCCAAGCCTTGATTTCGCAGAACTGTTGTACCAAGTTGGTCGAATGTTGGCTTCTGCTGGAAAGACAGAAAGAGCCATCAAATATCTGGAGCGTTCTATTTCAGCCATGCAAGATGATATGAACCATTGTCCTCGAGGACTGATTGCAGAGAAGAAAGTCTTTTTGTCCAAAGTACGAAGTCGAACGATGCCTCCTGCAGAGGCGACGTTAGAAGTATGCCACGTGGGAATATGCTCAAGACCATCCTTTATCCGAAACTCCTAATACGCAGAGTAGAGGTAGCTGAATCAGAGGTCGCTGATGGTGGAAATGACCAGGTTAAAGCACTCGACGAAATGGTTATGCATGATGCTACCTACTTGAGCAGCTCCTTGGCTGGCGGGTACCCAGACACATGGCGCACACGTATAGATGACCTTCGGCAGGAAAATAAAAGGGATGTTATCGAGCATGTCGCCCAGAAATACGTCGAGAGCCGCCTTCCCATTCTGGATATCATGAAAACCTCTGTCCGGATCTCTAGCACTGACGCTTCGGACAAGCTTCATGCTCTGTGGTCCGAGGTGGACGATTGGTGCAGCATATACAACCACCTGGGCAGAGCATACTCGGAACGACAAGCTTATGAACAAGCTGAAAAGGCCCACGGAATTGCGCTGGCCTTGTGGCTCTTTCTCTACCCACAAGGAAGACAGTCGGCCGGTTTTCGCTCGAACTTGTGGGGGCTTGACCGAGCATTACTCTATCAAAGGAGTCCTTCTGCAGAAGCCAAGCGCCGGGACCTTGAATGTTCCTTTTCGGAGTTATTTGAGCAAGAACGCTTGGCCAGGCTGACAAGACGAAGGCACTGATCCTGAAACCTCAGGTAGCTACCCTAAGGGTGTTCACCTAGTTTGTTGAATCAACCGTTATTGGGACCTAGCAACCAACGGGGACGAAATTGGCAGAGGCAAATTACTCACGAAGAAGCATCAAAGTATGTGGCGCTCAAAGAATAATACCCAGTTCACATTTGGCATCATCACGAGCTATTCTCATCCGAGCCGTCTTCTCCATTGCTTTGTCCTGTCATTTTTTTCTTCTCATGTCACCTTCAAACAGAAAAAGAGCAGCAGGTCGATCAGCCCCATCAATCCGACTCCCATCCAAAGCCTGTCACCCGCCTCAGACTGCAGACATCTTGAACTCCTCATACAACGCAATGCCATTATACACAGGTCCGCCACTGACACTGCCTTGCATCGTTCCAATCCACCTCGTGTACAGAATTACATCCGAAACGGCAAGTTTTGTTGTCACATTCACGCTTAACATCCCTCCATGGGCAGCTCCGAGATCCAGGTCAATGCGAAAGCCATCTGGATTGCCGGACGTTATCACAGCTGCAATTACGGTCTCGTTAGTTGGTTGCCTTCTCGGTTCAACCACCTGCCTCCACAACAAGAACGGAGCGGAGAATCTGGTTACGGGAAGGATAAAAAGATTGGAAAGAAGAGAGGAGAAGAGAAGAGAGGAGAGGAGAAGAGAAGGGAAACTCAAGGCACATACGAGGATACTGCGAATTCCTCCCCGTTGGCCGCACCCTGATGCTACCAGGCGAGCAAGAAGTCGCTATGATTTGCCCATTCAGCGCAGCATAGCTACTGATGTACTCATTTCCATCGGCGCCGACGACATCGAACCACACGATGGAATAAGGACCTAGACGACCATGGCCCCAGTACCAGCTATGGACATTAGCGGCGAATGGCTGATCTGCCCAGTTCTTATCGTGGTAGCCATAGCCATCAAACTGCAGCTTCCTGCCCGACACGGTGAAGTCGGCTGTGGCGTTCGCGTCGGGAATGGCGTTCGCCCACCCAATGTGTGGTGATACTTCGAGGTTGGCACCTGCTCCCAGTGGGTCACACGGGTAATGCGCTGGAGCTACCTATGTATGTTTCATGGCGTCAGTTTCGATTGAAGTGCTAGTTCTCACTCAATCAATATCGAAAAGCGACATGCATGTCAGAAGAGACAGCTGTTTACAACTGAACGTATATGTGGGGAGAAGGAAGCAGGACTAATTAGTTCGAGAGGAGAGGAGAAACTCTACAACGCACCGAGTCCAGAACCAACGTCCCCTTGACCCCCAGCACCGGGTTATCAATCGTCACCGTATACCTCGACAAATCGTCCTCGCCGTCAAACGAAAAGCCGCTATTCCTCCAGACGCCACTCGCGCCTTGTCCCTCGCTAACAACCGTTGCAGACCCCAGACTGCCCGGCAAACTGTTGATGGGATAGAAGAGCAGCGACCCATCTGCGAACGAAACAAAGATATCGACACTGATAGCCGCGCCTGGTAGACGAAACGGGAAGCCAAGATCCGTGGACATGTAGAACACGATCACGACCGACTCTTGCGAGTCCGTCGAGACTGCATCGAAATCTAGACGTGAGGGCATGCATGTCAGCTCCTGATTGGTCGCTTGTTCTTCATCGGGGGTCGACAAACGGGGGGAAGGAATATATATATACTCACACCACCAGTCAAACGTCGTCGCGTTGACGGGATGCACTTTCGGCGCATCGAGGCCCTGGGCGGTAGACACGAATTGCGCGGTGCTGGGGGCGGTGACGATTGTGTTGGGGACGGTTAGGGTCGTCTGGGAGAGGGCTATAGTCGCAGAAAGGACAACACTGAGGTAGTAGACGGAGAGAGCCGGCAGATGAGTGGGCAGGAAAGGCATCATTGATTGATTGATTGATGAGGTTTTGAGAGTTGAAGTAGGTGACTGGCTTGTCTAAGGAAACAGAGCTGCGACTCAATCACAACTTATAAATCACACGACGGTCCCCTACCTAATAAAATAATATAGTACAGCATAGTACAGCATAGTACAGCATAGTACAGCTCTATACAGTTTACCTACCAAGCCAGCCTTACGAAGTAGATCGTCGAGACGCTACGTACATACAAAGAAAGTTTAAGATTGTAAAATGCATCCATCTGTTTGGTGACGTGAAAGGCGGTAGTCGAGGGGCATGCAGATCGCATGCAAGTTGACTCGGTTTCGTCGAATCGCTACGGTTGTTCTGGCTGCCTAGAACTCGAGAGAGGCTCTCCCATTGGCCCCCTCGCCCTCCCCGTCCCCTGTCCTTACCTTCGTACTCGTACTTCGTTAGGGTTAGTCCCCGCCCTCAACGCGGGGACCCCACACCCACAGCCTCGGCGCCACAGGCCTGTCTCCTAAACCCCAAGTCAGCAAATCCGAGTCAGGTCAAGCCAGCCAACCAGGAGGAGGCCGCAGCTGCACCCAATTAGCCTGCACGCCAGGAACGTGACCCAGGACATAGACTTCGTACTCGTCTTCTGCTACTTTCATCCGAAACTCCAGAGCCTCGGGCATGGTGGAGTCATGATATAAATAAATGACGGCATGTGAAAGTACAGGACAGGAGACGACAAGATGGCAAGATAACAGCCACACACAATCTGTCAACCCGGTCTGGCCGTATGTATAAAGAAAGCATCTATCCGCTGGCTGCCTGGACGAAAAGAATGCTCCTTGCTTGCTTGCTTGCATTACTACTCAAGGACACTTCACTCACTTGACTGTGCAGTACCGCCTACTTTACCGTATTTATTGTTCTTACTTACTCAATTACTACCTGCAAGCCAGCAAACTCTCAATCAACCGCCACCATGCAGACCACCTTCGACATCCGAACTCACATGAACGACCTTCGCGTCCGCCTTCCCCAATTCTCCATCTCTCACCTCCACCAGCAGCTCTCCCAAATCCAGCTCTCCCAAATCCAGCTCTCCCAAATCCAACTCCCAGACGTCATCTCCCTCATCAAAGCAAACCCATGGACCACCTTCGCCATCGCCTCCGTCTCCTATCTCGCCATCGTCCGCGCCCTCCGCTACCGCGCCATCAGCCAGATGAGACGCAAGTACGCCCGCTTCGAGAAAGATCCCTATTCCATGGACTACAAATCCGCGCACGAGATCATGCTGCTCTCCATGCTCTACGACATGCCATGGATGCACTTCTTCAGCACATCCCTAGCCCTCGTCAAGACCTACACCATTGCATCTGGTACCTCCTTGCTAGTTGCCACGCGGCAGTTGACGACGTCCAAGAACGTCGGGAAGCGAGCCGAGGACACGGGCGTCGCTCTCACGGAGTTTGTCGTTGGGTTTGTGGATTCCGAGAGGGCTTTGAGGGCCCTGAGTAAGGTGAACTGGTTGCATGGGAGGTATGGCGCCAAGGTCAAGAATAGGGATATGACGCACACGCTTGCGATGTTTGTTCTGGAGCCGCAGCGGTGGATCGAGGCCTACGAGTGGCGGCCCATGACGTACATGGAGAAAGTCGCTATGTTTGTGTACTGGAAGGAGGTGGGGAATCGTATGGGGATCGAGGATATCCCTCCGACGCTGGAGAAGCTGCAAGAGTGGACGGTTGCCTTCGAGAAGGAGAACATGGTATACTCCGATGACAACAAGATCTGTGCCGAGACGACCATGGAGTTGTATTTGAGGGGCGTCCCGCCATTTGCAAGAGGCTTTGCGAAGGATGTTGCCAACTCGCTTCTAGAGGATCGCGTCAGGCTTGCGCTTGGGAGTCCGGAACCCCCGGCCTATGTGAAGCATCTTGTCGTTTTCATCCTGAAGACACGTGGCTGGGTGGTGAGGAACTTCTTCTTGCCGCGACTCTCGAGTGTGGATCCTCTAGCGAAAAAGGGGCCTGATGGCCGGCTACAGAGAGACCGGTTTGCTTTTGAGCCTTGGTATGTCAAGGATAGCTGGTTACAGAAACTGGGTATGTGGTTGTCATCTCGTGGGAGACTGGTGCCGGGCGATGAATGGAAGACTTCTGGGTATTTTCCAGAGGAGATTGGGCCGTCTGAGCATATAGAGAAGTCGAGGGAGCCGGTTCTTCAACAGGCTGAGGCGATGAGGAAGTATGCAGAAAGTGGTGGTGCATCAGTGATGGGCTGTCCTTTCAGTTTTGGTAAGTAGATATCGTAAAAGATAGGCGAATGGTAGGGGCGGGTAAGAGCTAAGCCAGAGGGCGAGATCATGGGCATTGTGATACCCAAAGACGGGGCTCGTACTTGGATCAAATGAAATTGCATATCGGGTGGCAACGATTTGTTAGGTCCGCTTTCTCTAGATAAGAAATATGACATGAGAGGCTGTCGAGTCTTGACACAACTATGCTGATTTTGGATGTTGAAAAATAACCGGTGGCTGTCCTTGCTACAAAGGACTGAATGACTCTACTCAAATGGGATAATCACGCTCGCTGGAATGATAATGAACCCGTTCCCCAATTCCATGTCACGAGCTGTTTGTTCTGAGAGTCTTTCATCCATGTTATCGTAAAGCCCCCACCCATCAAGCCATCGTATTTAAATAAGTCTCCCCATATACTCTTAGCACGGCACGTGCCCACATAGACTCGGATACAGTTCAAAGAAATCCCTAGTTAGCGACCAAGTGCGGACATCATTGAAATACTCATCGAAGAGCTTCGAGTAAGAATAAAGATCGGTGTGTCGATTCCTCGTCCAGGCATCCCCAAGATCAAACGGCCACAGAAACCGTAGACTGGAAACAAAAACAGCTGCGATCTGGTTCGATGCTTCTGCCTTGCCGGTGTTCAGAATCAGGAACTCCCTTAGCTCAGGCCTGAAAGAATATATGTTAACTCTAGTCTCGTGTGGGCAGAGACATGATGAGGCTCGCTCACCAGACAAAGTAGTCAATTATCCTCGGATGTTCAACGAATTCTTGGAGAGGCCTGCTTATATTTTAGAGAAGCACAGCGAAAATAAATGTAAAAAGTGACTCTCACCTCGAATGCATATATGGAGGAGTAAGTGCTTGGATTTGTTGGCGGTTTGAAGAAGTGGTCATTTGCTTTTAATAAGAATAAAAGTATTAGAATTTTGTGTGTGCGACACTCGCTCAATCCCAAGAAAACTCATTCATTACAAGAAAAACTTTAACTTTACCTGCAGAAGTTTCAATCTAATGACGCGTAATATGCCCAGCCTTTCGATCGGCCCACAACAGAAGAAAATCTCCTGGTCAATCTGACGGATTATTCCCCATGCTGGATCCAGTTCGTACCTCTGCTCAACCAGTGGCCAGCCGTGGGCGACGGCACGGATAGCGATGTCTGCATCCTCATCTGTCTTTATCTCAAGTTTGACACCGTCAGCTTCGCCAAGACGATTGTTGATCATGGCAAATACTGTGCTCTCGTCTCCGTTGGCAGAAATCGATTGTGCCCTATCTGATATTCTGGTTGCGGGAGAGCCGCTAGCTTTGCTAGGTAGTGCTGATTGATGATCAGAGGGGAAGAAGTGTTCTGCCGATCCATTGGGAGAAGGGATTTTCAAACTAGCCGAGTGTGCAAAAGGCACCACTGGTATAGGACCTTGATTGTCTGTTGACATCGGGCTGTGGTATTGCGCTTGTTCTTTCGGGAATGACGCACTACCGTGTGGGGATCCATTCATGTATGCGAAAGATCCAGCACGAAGCTTTTGAGCCACTAGAGGCTGGTCGGCAGGTCGAGTAGAAATACTCTCGGATCCCTCTGGCATTTCAACACCTCGAATGATTCGAGTGATGCAGGTAAGACTGCTTCTCAACCTCTCATTCTCGTCGTGCAGCTCCTTACAATGCAGAGCCATGCTCTGCAGCCGTTCATCCCGTTGACATTTCTGCAGTGTATCGACCAAATTCTCCAAGTGTGAAATGTACTTCTTAGTTCTTTCACGAACAACCCTCTGCGATTCCCGGTCGGTCTGCCTTTTCCTCTCGATGTTCTGGCCTTTGTGCTTCGACCGAGAGGCCTGTTGCGATGGGGGCGGGGACGAGGGCTCGGGCATATTGACGACACGCAGAGCTAGGAAGTCGGTTTAAGCTCTAGCAGCAGTTGTTCTTACGGGTGAAGGAAGAAAGGCTCTCTGCCACCACAGGATTACACCATTAAGAAAGGAGTTGACGTTGGAAGCGAGCTCGAGGGAATGCGGGTGCGGGAAACGTGGGGCGCTTGGGCCTTGGCGGACGCCAAGAGCGGGGGAGCGGGGACGCCTCAGGAGACTTGCTTGCACTTGGCATGCGGATGGAGAAAATCACGCGGATGAGGCTCGGCTTCATGTTTGTTATGGGATGGGATTACGATAATTAAGAGATGGGTTGCCGGGATGCGGATGACGATCACGAACGATGTATTTAGAGATTGCGAAATGTTTATAACATTAATTATACTAAATATCTTTTTTAACTTACTTAACTTTCATGATAGATATTAAGTAAGCAGCTTATGATATAAGCTCGGCTTTAATCGCTACCTGTGACGGTCGTGTACTTTCCTCGGTAAACACAAGGTGGTTGGGGATCTCAAGAGATAGATGTATCACGTACGGAAAGACAGTTACTAGTATGGCAGAGAATACTATTTGAGTTGAGCACGAAACTCCTATCTCATGGCAGGTGTGCCAGTGTACCATCCCCGCAGCCGGCTGTAGATATCAGTGTCGAGAGCTGATTATCCGAGGAAGTGATGAGCACAGGAGTTGTGATAGTCCAAAAGTATCGATGTATGTCTAGTAACTGTAGCATTAATACTACCTAAATTCTGTCTATTTTTAATGCAATCTCTACCCCAACGCCAAAATCCATCCCGTATCTAACTCCAGTAAAAGTACCATTTAATTCCTACTAGTTTCGTAGCGACTCCTCGCCCTCAATGATTTCCCCTTCAAAAAGAATACCCAGGGCACAGGCAGCATCGCCAGCGCCGTAAACGCAAACACACTCCCAGCCCAGTGTATACCAAGCGCCTCATACAGCTGTAGCGTAAACAAGGGGAACGCTCCCCCTAAGATAAATCGCAAAGTCCCGTTGGCAGCAGCTGCTGATGCGCCATTTGCAGCTCCATACACGTCAGCAACGTACGTGATGGCTGAGATAAAGATCGCCAAGCATCCCCAGCCGAAGGGCACGCCGGCGAGAACAGGCACGATCCAGTGCACACTCTTGTTTGGAGCCCAGGCGAACCAGAAAAGACCAATAGGGAGCATAATAGAGCCGAGAAGAGCGGCGTAAAGCCTGTGTTCGGGTGCTGGGTTGCCGTTAGCGCGTTTGGAAGCACGGGTGTAGAGAGTGGCATCGAAGACACCAAAGGAGGCAACGGCGAAGAAGAAGCCGACGAGAATGCCGAGAAATGTAATGCCTACTTCTTTTTGGTCAAAGTGGTAGATCTTTTGGAAGACGTAGTTGTAAGAGCCAAAGAAGGAGAACATCATGGCGAAAGCAAAACCAGTATAGATACTGAGGAAGGCTACCAAGGGTTCGCAGAACATCATATGTATAGGGCGAGTGATGGCTCTTGCGAGTTTACTCAGCAGGAGATGCGTGTCCCCTTCTTTGCGTGGCGCCTTACCGGTAGTCTTCTTTGCTCTGAGGTAGAGAATGCGACTCTTCATTGTCTCTTCCATAAAGAGGGATAGGATAAAAATCGGCCCAGCAATGAAGAGGACAACCCATTGTGAAAACCTCCAGTTGTGGTTGTATTGGTCGATAATATAGGCCCCGGTTAGTGGACCAAGTGCAGGGCCAAGGAATGGTGCCATCACATATCCCAAGGCGGCCTTTCCGCTGTTTTTGCGATCCCAAATATCTGAGATAGTTCCTAGAGAGTTATTAGATGTTAGCATAAAAGGATAACAGAGATAGTTTACCTGCACCGATTGCAAGGGGACCTGAGCCGCTCATGCCAGCGAGGAGACGCATAACAACTAGAAGGGGGAAGTTGTTCGCTGAGCCAGCTATAGCCGTAAATGTCATCGAAAGTGGCATCGCGATCCAATACACTATCTTTCGACCATATATCTCTGACATTGGAGCGGCCACCATGGGCCCAACGACGAACCCGAATGTGTAAAGAGATAGTGGCAGAAGAGCCACTTCTCTTTCGACATTGAACCGCTTCATGACTATTGGAATTGCTGGGGTATAGGCGGACGTTCCTATAGTTCTGTCTTTTTAAGTAGATTTCTATAACAGGGAGGAGAAAATACCTACACTGCAAAACCATACAAGGCGGGGATCATGGTATGAAAGACTTTCTTCCAGAACGGCCAATTGTGAGGATTGTCCACATCATCTGGATCCCAATCTAACTCTGGCAAGGGGGGTCCCGCTTCGCTCTCCGAATTTTGAGGAGATGGATCGCTATCTTCGGTTTTGGGCACATTGGAGGCTATCGAGTGCGTCGATTGGGCTGCCGCTTCAAGATCCTTTTCTGGCTGCATACTGGTGGCTTTCGTGAAAAGTGGAAAGATGTGAATGTGTGAAAAAACTTTACGCCATGAAAGACAGGTGATGGAGAGGTACGATTCACGCCAGCAAGGAGACTCCGTCTCCGGCCCCGTAACGGCCGTACGAGCCATTTCGGCTGCGACAAGCACATTGGTATGGGGAACAGAAGGCCTTTGATGACCAACCGAGCCGCGGTTGAGCTTTCGACCGATGATTAATCGTCATAAATCCTCATGGCTGGGCTGCTATTGTGCAAGTCAAGCCCCAACTGGTCGATTCATGAACTGCTGATCTGACGGGCGAGAACGCAGAAACCCAGCTGGGGGCCCCTTTTTCAATGCAAGTCTATGAACCTTTTCTTTTATTAAAACGTTTCATAAAAAGATAAAAATACCTAGCAGAAACTCTTTAATAATAATACCGTCTTTTTTGTCGGAAATGTCTTGTAGTTGCGCTAACACAAACTTAGGTAGAAAGGTGTTTGTTTTGGTGTGCGGATAATTACGTACTGTACACCGGGAGGGGCCGCCGCCTCCATTTGCTGCATGCCATCTGACCACAGTCCGTACAATTCAATCGTAATTGTCAGACCAGCCGGGGTTTGCACTGTTCAGGAGTGGTTATACAACATAATTGTCACAAGATTACGGGACTTTTCAATGGATTCATCAATTTAGAATTCATTTCCAACAGTTTAATTAGTCGCTTAAGTTATGCTTATCTTGATATATGCTTTCTTCAGCGACTAGTTAACAGGGTCCGGACGCATCCCCGTCGAAAAGCAAAATTCCAACATAACCCTCACATCTAGATTCAGAGCATGTATAGTGCCATCTAGGGGTAGGAAACGTAGTCTAGTTGCTTTGAAGGGTAACATCTGGACAGATAATCAATGCAAGAATTGGAGGGGGTTGACTTACCGGTCAGCTTGTGATTCTTCTGAATGAAGTGGAATTTGGAACCCTTAAATATAATGGTCCTGTAATAAGTAGTTACGCAAGACAGATACCCTGTGACTACACAAACTCTGGAGCAGTGGCAGTGGGAGTGCTGGGTCAGCGATCCCAGGTGGCTGTCTAGGACGGAGCAGGCAGCACCAAGAACCCCCCAGGGCAAGGCATTCTGAAGTCTAATACATCACGTGATGTGATTTAACGTGACCCGACGTCGACCTCGGCTCGCTGTGATTACTTTACATGACAACAAACCGTGGGCAACGTCCTAATGAGGTACCGGAAATATCGCGACCTCACGACGGAGGGTTCCGACGTCAGCCAAGAGCATAGGTGGTCTATGCTAACATTATTTTTTTCGATCCGTAAGCGAAACAACACGCCAAGCCAACTTTTCAAGCGGCTGGTATCTACGCTACACTGCAGCAGCACTTAGATTCAAGGGGGCAGATTCAGATCCTCCATTTCCCAATCAAGCCTCTCATTCGAAGATTCTAAGAGAATTGGAGGGTGCAAATACGGCTCCCCACCAGTTCAGTTTGGAGGGGATGACTCGCGCCCTCACTGTGCAATCAAACCATGGGCTCAAAATCGGCTCCTATGCCCCTGTTGGCCACCAATACGGAAGTACTCATAAACAACCATTAGTTCATAAGGCATTTATTAAGACACGGCTTAGAATAACAGCTCATCTATGCCTCAGGCTTGACGCTCAAAGTGTATTAAAACTCACCTAAGCAGCTCACTTCCAGCATTAATGAATAGTGTAAACATCAAACAAAATGAAGAGGGGAAAAAAAGAAATAGAAAGAACTAGGGGATAAACAGGAGGAAGGAAAACTTGATTAAGAAAGACTGAAACTTCAGAGGTGTAAGTCCATAATGCGGCTCTCGAATGAAGCTGCAAGTGACTAGTCAGCAGGGGAGTCAATTCGGCAGACTACTACCGACTTAACCTTGTCAAAACAAACGAGTCTGACAGAATACTGGACAGGACCGGTTGATCGCCCATTAAATGCCGTTTATCCAAGAAGGTTGCTCTAACTTTAACCCCAATTGCACTAACCTTGGCAGCCTCACACTAGGTAATATTGATACAGTTCGCAGAGCCAAGAAAACATAATCAAACAGACCCTTGCACCACGAGGTGCTCCTCAGTCTGCCTGAAGTCTCTCAATGCCCAGCCAGCTCCAGCAGCTCCAACTCCCATTCAGGAACCAGCCATCAACACAGCTGAGACGGTGCCGAATGGCCAGGTTAACCCTTAACGGCCGTAAGCAGCGGCATGATCACTAACTAACTCTCTACGCCCCACAAAGCCACTGTCTTCGGTGATTATATATAATCGCCGAAGGAAACACTATGCCTAGGTGAAATGTGAAAACCCGTGCCAAGAGACATGAATCGTCAGCCCAGTCATCTTGAGGAGTCTGATGACAACGGCACAAACCGTAACTCATGGGGGTTCTTCGAGTATAGATTGAACCGGGAAGAACCAAAACAAGAAATTTCTTGATCATCCATAGTCAACTAATTTCGAAAGAATCGTCCAAACCATTTTATCCTTCAATATGGCAGCACCAACAGACTTCCAAACTCAGCTCTTCCTCAACAACAAAGTTGCATCCCCCTCCACTCCATGCTTTCACTCTGCTTATTAAAACCAATAGTACGTTGACGCGAAATCCAAAGAAACCCTCTCTCTTGTCAATCCCTTCAATGGCGAACCGATCTCAGCAGCCGTCCAAGTCGCTGGGCAAGAGGACATCGACCTCGCCGTTTCATACGCTCAAGCTGCATTCAAATCTGGGCCATGGAGTACTTACACCGGTGCTCAACGGGCTGTTTACTTGAACAAGTTGGCAGATCTAATCGACGCGAATGCCCATAAGTTGGCGGCATTGGATTCCTTGTGTATGGGGGCACCGATCGCGGTTGCCGAAAATTTTGTAGTTCCTCAGGCAGCGGTTGCCTTTAGATGTGAGTCTGTTCTGCGTCTAAGAACTCGCTAGTGAATATTGCATCCAACGAGGTTTGGTGAGAATGAAGAAAAGTGCTGAGCCTGAACAGATTATGCCGGCCTGGCGGATAAGATTGAAGGTGACTCATTCGCTGCTGAGGACGGGACTTATCGAATAGTTCGCCACGAGCCATTAGGTGTATGTGCTGGAATTGCGCCTTGGAATGTACCAATGATCTACGTTGGCTGGAAAATCGCTCCAGCCCTTGCAGCGGGAAATACCGTAAGCCAACACTATCATCGCCTCTCACTCGTCATGTACTTATCTCTCACCTAGGCCATTTTCAAAGCCTCCGAAAGCTCTCCTTTGGCGACTCTTTATCTTGGAAAATTGGTCATTGAGGCCGGATTTCCACCTGGAGTTATTCAATTCGTTAATGGAGGCGGTAAGACTGGAGCCTTGCTTGCAAGTCACATGGGTATCGCAAAGATCAGTTTCACAGGGTCTACCAGCGTAGGAAAGATCGTGCAGAAGTTGGCGACGGAAAGCAACATGAAGAAAGTTACCTTGGAGCTCGGTGGAAAATCAGCCGCACTGGTTTTCGAAGACGCGAATATTCCTAATGCTGTTGCCGGGTAATTAAGCTCTGTCTTCCAAACTATATGTTGAGACAATTAACGTTTTCTAGGACTGCTGATGGATTTCTCCTCAATTCAGGCCAGATGTGTCTTGGTAGGTTCCCTTCGAACATCATCCGAGGCCCCGACTAATCAGATCCCCAGCAACCTCGAGACTCTTGGTCCAGGAGTCCATCGCCACCCCATTCATCGAAGCAGTCAAAGCTCGCTTCCTAAAGGCAGCTAGTAAACTCGGCTCCGATCCCCTATCTCCCACCACCACATATGGCCCCATGGCTAACAAGGCACAATTCGATCGCGTATTGTCATACATTAACATCGGTAAGGAAGGAGGTGCTCTAGCCATTGGGGGTGCTTCAAACGGTAATAATGGTCTGTTCATTGAGCCTACTGTTTTTGTGAATCCGGATAAGAACAGCAGAATATATAAAGAGGAAATATTCGGTCCAGTGTTGAGCATTTTGACCTTCAAGACGGAGGAAGAGGCTTTGGAATTAGCGAATGATACCAACACAGGACTTTCTGGTAATTCCATCTTTTTATCTCAATCATTGGATTCGTCTACTAGAAAAGCTACTAATTTGGCAGCTGGGCTTTATACCTCGGACCTCAACCGCGCTCTTCGTGTGTCGGCCAAACTCGAATCTGGTAATGTCGCAATCAACAGTCTCCATTTGCCTGCGGTGAATGTTCCATTTGGTGGGTGGAAGGAGAGTGGAAGCGGACAGGAATTGGGGAGGTATGGATTTCAGTCGTATTTGAAGACGAAGTCTGTTCACATCAAGTAAGTAATCTCTTCTCACGAAAAAACAGGTAAATTGACGTGACCAGTATGAACGTACCTTCAAACTAAACTACGGGGAATATACTTGAAAAATTCAGACTACATAGAAATCTGCACTCTATACATATCAGAATTTACGTGGAAAGAATTGTATTTTATCTCATTCTGGTAAAAAGTCTTGTGAAGTCCGTGATACTTACCATGAGAGATTGAAGTTCAAAAATGGAGTAGTAGGCATTCTTCGTTACCCAGAGACTCACTGAAAGAAAAGCTTGAGAGGAGTATCGCATTAGTTGCAGATTTAAATAATATGACCAGATAATATGCACTATCATCAGATATGATTCGGGTCGGTGTGTTCGAAAGGGAGCATAAGATATTTTCTTAATCATATCAAATGGCGCAGAAAAGGGGGCATTCTTTTCACTACATTCGTCACCTCGCCATTGCTTCCCTGCTCTCTAATTAGCTATCCACAAACTTCGCTCTCCATACTTACCATAACTAAATAGTATGATAGCCTGTCTATGTCTCGTCAAATTTTCATTGACGACTTTAATCTCTGCGGGGGGTTAAGCACCATCGCAGCGGAGTTAGAAGCACAGTTTATATCGTCTTTAAAAACCTCACCAGGGGCTTATTTCTGGACAGCGTGGATAAGTGAGATTCCTTTCTTCAATTGTAGTCCCTGGGAGTTCTACGAGGCTAGTTTAAGCCTCAACTTATTCTCCGCAATGACACATGAACATCAGATGCTAGAGTAGGCAGGTTAACAATGTGTATCTCCTTGTTCCGCTATCGCTCTTTGGTTTCTCTTTATAGCCACCAAGTGTTTGGTTAATAAACATAAATGCTTAGTAAACTTTGTGTCGTTTCTTCGAAACTAGACGGCTTGTGCTTCTCTACGGTTTTCTAAATTGCATCTTAGAATGATATGCAAACTTTATTAAGAGGTCGAGATGTTGTTCTCCTGGGCTTCTACAGTTGCAGGACCATCTTCCCGAAAGTTCTCCGGTTTAATCACGGTAACCGGTTCCATCTCTTATTGAGAACGACTGGTGTGTTATACTTTCTTTTATCAGCTATTAAGGTGAAAAATTGCTTTGCACATGGACTCAAAATAGTCCGTCGCTTTTCATCTTCGCAGCGCTCAAACTTAGGCCGACCGAAACTCACACAGCTTTGAACGACATTTTTCATAATTTCCAAACTGCAGGATCTCAAGAAGCGACTAGTTACCAGTCGCGCTTGAGATGACTGATCCATACTTTCGGCTCCAGTACAAATGCGGGGCGGCACTCTCTCTAACTTGGGGTTGTCCCCGCCTTCGTCGGTCGAGCCCACAGGGTAATTATGAGTAAACATGATAGGATTACGAAGCGCCAAGTACCTCTCCCACGTTTTATCTTACGTACGTAAGTAAAGCCCCCCAGTAAACAACTCCACTACGCTACTGCAGGGTCAAACAATGATGAGTGACATCCCTACATAGGTAGTACTCTGGAAGTGATGCCGGACCCGAGTTCTGCTTGCTGCGTGATTACTATTCACAGATGCAGCGGCAATGCTCGGTAGAAAATGGTTGCTGCTCTTGATAACCACATGATCTGTGAACTGTATATATAGCTCTACAGAGCAGCTAAATTCAGCGATACTTTCTCATCTTTGCTCCTGGGGTTCTACTGTATATTCATTCATCTATCCAATATGCCGTTCAATACTGCTTTGACGAGAAAATTAGGAATCAAAAGTACGTTCCAGAGACATTCACATTGTAGCATCTAGCTACTGACTACGGATAAGTTCCTGTTGTACAGGGAGGACTGCAATGGGTTGCCTATGCGGAACTGGCTGCGGCGGTCAGTAATGCGGGAGGGTTAGGTATCGTGAGTTTTGCAACAGTCCGTACCTAAGCATTCAACATTGACGATAACATCTAGATCAATGCTCTGACACAACCTGATCCCGGTAAGAATATCCAGACAACTGTTACCTGTTATTATGTCTAACTAACATGATATCTAGAGAGTCTCCGTGCCGAGATTCGAAAGACAAGGAAACTGACAGACAAACCTGTACATATCCACGCATTCAAACTCATATTTTGATCACGAGACTAACAAAGATAGTTTGGAGTAAACATCACTCTCCTCCCCGCACTAAAAGTCCCCGACTACGGCGCCTTCACCAGAGTTATCATCGAAGAAGGCGTTAAAATCGTCGAAACAGCAGGCAATAATCCCGGCCCCGTGATATCCAAACTCAAAGGCGCTGGTATAACTGTTATCCACAAAGCAACAACCATCAAGCACGCGCGCTCAGCCGTCAAAATGGGCGTCGATATCCTCTCAATCGATGGCTTCGAATGTGCCGGTCATGTTGGGGAGACGGACCTCACGTCCTTGATCCTGCTATCTCGCGCTAGACAGGAGTTTCCTGATACGATATTCATTGCTTCGGGAGGGTTTGCGGATGGACAGGGTCTCGCGGCGGCGTTGAGTTTGGGTGCTGCGGGGATCAATATGGGGACTAGGTTTGTGTGTACAGTTGAGGCGCCGGTGCACATTAATGTGAAGAAGGCGATTGTTAATGCGGGGGAAGAGCAGACGGCGATTTTGCTTAGGAGGTGGAAGAATACGACGAGACTGTATTCGAATACTGTTACGGATGAGGCGTTGAAAGTTGAGAGGGAGAGTGTGACGGGTGAGTTTGCGGAGGTGGCGCCGCTGGTGAGTGGTGTGAGGGGCAAGGAGGTGCTGATTGAGGGCGATATTAATCGTGGGGTGAGTTCAGTGACTTTTTAAGAATCCCTGATTGCCAACTTGCTAATTTTGGAAATAGGTGTGGTATGCTGGGCAAGTGATGGGATTGATTCACGATATCCCCACGAACCACGAACTGCTGAGCCGGATCGAGCGGGAAGCGGAAGAGGCACTTTCGAAAATAAGCTCTTTGATCATGAAAGAAAGTCTTGGGGAGAATCTGCGAGTTGCAAGTAGGTTGTGAGATCATAGAAACTTAGACTAGAATGAATGTACGTTGCAAATAGCCGTATTTGGTGTCCTTCAATACTGAGATGGTAGAGTTGCGTAGCAAATAAACAAGCCGGAACCCATATGATTAAGCACGCGGTTGTAGAGACAACCTGAGCCATCAAACTTTCTCCGTTTCCTTCTTCCATCATGCGCCTCCTTCAAATGCACCAGTGCCCACTTACTGGGCCTGATGCAACTGTTGAACCCATCCTGCTGTGCTATTGGCGCACCTCGTTCCAACCGCAGTTGAATTGTAGTATTGAGCTCATCCCACAATTTATGTCCACACCAAAAACTGTTTTACTTATATCAAATTACTACTTAGTCCAACCTATCAAGGTTGCATTTAAGAGTCAAGTGCAATTTGGCCTCTTCTTTTTGACCACCAAACTTAATTTTTAATATGAATCAAATACCAGCCGCAGGTCGTGTAGTCCTGATGAAAGGATCCTTTGTTATGTTGTGCTAAAATGGCAGCGCATGCAATCGCTAGTTCACATCCTTTAACACGGTGCAGGTGACCTCTGCTATGAAATAATATTTCTTCACTACAACTATATAGCAAAATGTTTGCCCTAAATTTCGAGAGCTGGTTCCTTTCACCCCATTACTTCCGCAGGAGGGTTTACCGTCTTGCGATCTTCAAGTCCCTTCAAGACCGACTTCCGCTCCCCATTGTACCCCACTTTCTTCATCCATTCGGAGAGACTTTTGATCCTTTGCGGGTGAATTCTGTCAAGAAACTCGAAGTCCCTCTTCAGAGCTCGACCTTCGCCCCAATACCTCCACCATGCAGAAAAGTTTTGACGCCACGTCTGGAATGACTCATCGTGGGGAGTATCCTGTCCAGCAGCCCAGTTTGAATATGCTCCAGGATATGGCTCCGCAACAGGCATATACTTTTCAAGGGGTACCTGTACATGAACACCCTTCTTCCCGGTCACTTCAGAGAAGGTATTTGCAACCTCGGGGAAAGATATTTCTTCTGTTGCGACCACCAGATCTAAGCCAGCTGATTCATTTAGGTTGTCAAAGAGCCACAGGCTATAGTGACCAACATCTTCGAGTGCTGTAAGCGGGATATTACCGTCCTCTATTAACCAAAGCGAATGGTCAGTAAGAAATAGCTAGTAGTGAAGAAAGTGACCGAGGTGGTAATACGTACTCGCTGGATTGGCCCATACGAAACTCCCGTCCCCTTGCTTTTGAGGCAAGTACATACCGTCAAATAGCATATTCATGTACGGCCCAGTGGTAAGTAAGCTACTCTTCATCTCTCCATCCTGGCCCTGCGCTAGGATGAAGCTACCAATGCGCCCTTTAGAATCGTGATGCCCACAATGGTAGTCCTCATTCCACCCAGCATATTTGAGCCCATACTCGATGTTTGCCCAAACGTAGTGCTGAACTCCTTCAGCACGTGCAATCTCATAGGCGCGGATTCCATAGAACAGCTCACTCTTTTCGCCCAAGGTGAAACCGTCGGTGTTAACCCATGCGCCATACATGCCCTTGAAGGCAGCGTGCAGATCCGCTTGGTTATCTTGCGTACCTTGGAATAGGTGCACGTTTGGCAGTTGGAGGAGCTCCTGTGCACGAGACGAGTTGGAGTCGCGAGTCAGCACGCGCACGCTATAACGCTCGCTGAGTGCAAGGGCTATCAAAATAAATTAGTGGTGCTCGCTGGCAAGGCTATATTGAGATTATGGGTTATACTGACCTCGAACGACGGGAATGCCTTGAGCACCTGTACCGCCAATGACAAGGATTTCTTTCAGGTTAGGCATTTGGAAATATTTTGGTGGTGTTGTAGGCAAAGGAAATGACGTCCCTGGATGCTCGTTTTGAACAGCGCTGAGCTTGCTTTTATCTTCTTTTTAGAACTCCACTAAGTCATCAAAGTCTTCACGCGGACTTGGTCCTCTCCCGCAACAGCGACGAAGGGAAATGCGCACCGTTTGATTATTAATCGCCAAATTCGATGTGGCTAAAGAGCCAAAATCTCACATGGTTGCGGTTGGATTTTGAGGGATAAATACGGCCTTAATGCTCTACCCCACACTTCCCAGGAGCTGTAGATCAAGTTTACTATTCGTTCATTACTCCGCATTCAACTTCATTTGCAACTGCTAGTACCTCTATTTGAATTAGGAGATGTTCTACATACTAACTAAAGAATGTAGTCCTGTCACATATCGAGTTTAGTAACTCTTCTAGCAGCTGATATGTGCAGAGAGATCCTGCAGGAAGATACTGCCAAGAAATGGAGTTGAGAGTAAGTCATATTGGCGCAAGAAGTCCGGCGCGCGAAGTGTCTTGGCTGTTTTCTCTACTACCGAATGGCCTCCACCCTCGGCCAGGGCAACGGCCAGGAATATTCATCTTTCCAGTATAAGTCAGGGACCGAAGGTTATTGATCATTCCATCATTTCACAAGCTGGTACCGCCTATCAGTAATCATTCCATTATTTCGTGTGCCGGCTATTGCCAGGGACTAAATATGTCGGTTCTGTTTCAGCCTCAAGTGTGGGGTAGAAGCTCGAAGACTAACCGACATCCGCACTTGCGGGCTTTCGTGTATGCCGGTTGCCGTCACATTATGGGGCCTTGAACTGTATGTAGAGTTCTCCGTACTGTTAAATTAGGAAAAGTCTTCCTTTTTTTTTAAATTTATTTTTTAAAAGGGAACTAAAGCCGATTTTGAATTTTACTGTAACAGGACACAGTTCAATTTTCATCTCGCGCTAACATAAAGTGCTCTTTGACTTTGGCAGGGAACCGTTCGACACCCGCGGAATGACGTTTTCGCATTATACCGTACTGAGTTTCAAACCCTCGGCCTCGACTCGTAATAGTAATCAGTAATGTCAGTGCCAAGACAAGTAAACGAGCCGCGGTATCGCTTGTAAAAAGTAATATTTGATTAAATGGATTTAATTCCCAATCCACCATCGTCTCAACTTCACCTCCACCTTTCCACGAGCCTGTTGATTTTTCCAGCTATCTTGCCAGCATGACGCAAATGGGAAGCTTCACCCGGGAGCAAGTGGCTCACAAGAATAACGTCGACAATCTGTGGTGCATCATCGACACAAGCGTCTATGACCTGACCGAATTTGCCGATGCGCACCCAGGCGGAGAGGCTGTACTGCTGCAAATAGCCGGCACGGACTGCACAAGCGACTTCTACAATCTGCACCGGCACGAGGTTATCCAGAAATATGCGCACCTGAAAATCGGGTCTATCGCGAGTGAGACGCCCTCGATCCTCCCGCAGAATGCTGGCGATTTGAGCTTGGTGCCGTACGGCGAGCCGACCTGGCTAATGCCGCAGTTCAAGAGCCCGTACTATAAAGACAGTCACAGGGCGCTGCAGAAGGCGATGCGGGTGTTTGTTGATACGTATATTACGCCCGAGGCAGCGGAGAAGGAGAAGAGTGGCGAATTTATCAGCGATGAGTTATTGCAGAGGATGTACAAGGCAGGGATAACGCAGACGAGATTTGGGCCGGGGAAACATCTGCATGGTGTAAAAATTCTGGGAGGTGTCGTCGACGGCGAGGAGTTCGACTACTTCCATGATCTTATTATCGTGCAGGAGATGGCGAGAAGTGGGTATAGAGGTTTCCAAGATGGTTTGTCTTTCCCACGACATGGCAGAATTTCGATGCAGTTTCTAATTCATGGCAGGAAATCTTGGGGGCATGGTCATCGGCCTTTCGGCAGTCATGAACTGGGGCCAAGATGAGGTGTGGAAGAATCAAATAGCACATGATTGCTTCTCTGGAAAGAAGAAGCTCTCCCTGGCCATCAGCGAAGCCTTCGCTGGTTCCGACGTTGCTGGTATCCGCACCACTGCCAGGAAGACCGCAGATGGGAAGCATTACGTCGTTAACGGAACGAAGAAGTGGATCACGAATGGGCACTTCAGCGACTACTTTGTCACCGCAGTAAAGACAGGTGAGGGCATGTCAGTACTACTGATTGAGCGTGGACCAGGTGTTGAGACAACACCCATTAAGACTTCCTACTCAGCTACTGCGGGAACGGCAAGTGTCTTCTTCGACAATGTCAAGGTACCCGTCACGAACCTTCTTGGGCAGGAGAATAAGGGCTTTGCAGTCATCATGGCAAATTTTAACCACGAGCGATGGACGATTATCGCAGCTTCGATACGCATGTCGAGACTTGTGACAGAGGAGTGTTTGAAATGGGCGCATCAGAGGAAAGTATTTGGCAAAAGGCTTATTGACCAACCGGTCATCCGTCAGAAGTGAGTCTTCACCTTGTCTCCAGCCCCAATCTCGAATAACCTCTGGCAGACTAGGAAAAATGATCGCCCACTGTGAAGCCATTCAAGCACATATCGAGAACATAACATACCAGATGAACAGCCTAACCTATGCAGAGCAGAACAAACACCTTGCGGGGCCTATAGCGCTCATGAAGATGTTTGCGTCGAGGTCAGCACATGAAATTGCAGATGAAGCGGTGCAGATTTTTGGAGGGAGGGCAATCACTCAAACAGGAATGGGAAGGCTAGTTGAAATGTTCAACCGGACGAACAAGTTCGACTCTATTCTAGGAGGAACAGAAGAGATTCTGGCGGACCTTGGGATAAGGCAAGCCATGAAGTTTATGCCGAAGAGCATGCTGTAATAGATGGTTCTCACGTCAAAGAATAAATTTGCACTTCACATCTGCTTTTGTGGTTTCATTGCAGGTGCAGTTCTAACTTGAAGGAACACGGCCAGCATCAGCAAGACCTGAGTGCAGTGCACCAGCCAGTATTGCCGTACCAACCCGTATACCACCAGAATACCGAGTCAGTACGTATATGGCCTTACGGACTCAGTGCGTATTACCGATACATGGTACGGAGTCAGTACGTGTGATCAATTCAATACGGCCGTATACGGACCCGTATCGAGGCTGAAAACATAGGAGTCACATGATTAAAACAGTCAGGCGAGTCTTCTACCTAAAGCTGCCTATACAAGAAAGGTCATTTTCTTCCGAACCGCTTTTGTTTCCCAATAGCACTACCGTATGTTCGGTTAGTCTTTGCCGTACTTAAAAGGCCGAAGGGGTTAATTCGGTCAGCTTCAAATCACATCACATGATCTAACCATTCACTTGTCGAGCTCGGGAGCCTTGGTTTACAACAAAATGTCTTCACGACCCTCTGATACTTTATCACAACATAACATTAGGCTATTCGAGGTTCTTGATTCACCAGTACTCAATCGTACGCTCTCTTCCGCCTCTACCTCCACCGCTGCTACACGATGATCATCGAAAGTCTGGGACCATACACCTGCTAGAAAATACGGTTATTCGCAACCACAAAGGCAAGTCGATCTGGCAATGCCAATTTTTCTAAAAGAATATATCGAATCTGGAAGAACTGCTATTATTACAGGTCATCTGAAAGAGCACGGTATTATTTTATCTTCGACCCAAGGAACTCGAACAGCCTCAATTCAGGGCAACATCACCGACGCTTTTCACAAAGCTGAGCAATCTCTAAGGGCAGGAAAAATTTAGTCGCCGATGTTTGTTTGATGCAGGGCAACAAAATCGGCCACTCTTTTTTCTTCTCTAGCCTTTAGCGAATGTAATTCCCAACTTAATTGCCCCGCAAGATATGGAAACATTTGAATTTTAGACTACCGCGGGGTCTTAATACGCACGTTTCCGCAGATAGTAGCTCTCAATGCTGAGTATCGATGATGACTTCTCTATGGCACTACGTTTTCCGAATATTCTGTAGTCTCGGGGTTTCGTTCGGTAATAGGGTCAACAATGACGATTTATGAGAAACACCCATTTCCTCGCCATTGTGCATATGAAATGAAAAATCCATGTTTTAACATCTACCATAGTAGGGAAAGCAATTTTCCCAATCAAGCAATCGCCCATTTAAATCTTGAAAATTATTCATGTGGTTGTTCGTTGAATTGAAAATGCTAAACTATAGCTTTGCCTTCAGGCTCCCCTCCTGCTCACTCTTCGCCTGTTCCGCCAGCACTCGTCTCAAAATTTTCCCAGTAGCGCTCTTAGGTATCTCATCAACAAATCTGATCCCACCACGCAATTTCTTATATGGAGCCACCTTTTCATTCAACCATGCACTGATGACTTTCTCTAAGTCTTCGCCAGCTGTGTGACCCTGTGCAGGAACAATGTAGGCCCTTGGTAACTCCGTCACTCTTTCTTTGCTGTAAACTCCAACCACCGCAACATCATTGACAGCAGGATGCCCAAGTAACAAACCTTCCAGCTGTGCAGGGGCAACTTGAAATCCATTGTACTTGATCAATTCTTTGAAGCGATCGGTAAGGAAGATATTTCCATCATTGTCGATATAGCCGATATCACCACTGCGGAACCAGCCATCGGTGATAGCATCGGCTGTTGCTTTTGGGTTCTTGTAGTAGCCTTTGAAGATGTTGGGGCCTTTCATCCAGATCTCTCCTTCCTGGCCTGGCGGAACCTCGTGCTCACCGTCCATGACTTTCATGCTCATAGAAGCCAGGAGTTTGCCTACTGAACCGGGTGGCTTGTTCCAGCTTTCCCTACTCTAAACACTTATTAGTTGAGAGATTAAGGAACGTCGGGGTGGAATTTACCTGAGTAGTAATCACAGGCGATGTTTCTGACATTCCGTAACTCTGCTTGATTGGTACCTTCAATCTTTTGTGGATCACATCGATTAAATCGGTGCTGAGAGGTGCGGCAGCAGAATGTATTTCCCGAAGCGAGCTGAGATCATATTTGTCCACTACCGGATGTTTTGCAAGGGCGAGTACCACCGGTGGCACAACATATGCAACTGTAATCTTGCTGGACTGAATGCTTTGACATAGCTGTGGCAAGTCGAACTGTTGCATGACGTGCACCGTGACTCCGTTATATATGGGATGGAAAGCCATAACCGCAACACCTAAGTAATCTTATGTCAGTATACTGTGCAATTCAAAGACTTTTTGCTCCTTAGAATATACCATAAATGTGAAACATAGGCAGAAAAGAGATGACTGAATCATTGTTCCAGGTCATCTGATGGTTTTCCGATGCATAGCATTGCAAAATGTTCCCAACGATGTTCTCGTGCGAGAGCATAACGCCTTTCGGAAGACCCGTAGTCCCAGACGAATATACCAAGAATGCAAGGTCTTCTTTAGGATTTATCGACACCTTTTGTCCTCCAATTGATAAATCTCGCAATGATGAAAAATGCTTGGTCTTTTTCTTCGTGTCAGGCTCTCCGATGAGTATGATACGATTGAGAGGCAATCCCACAATGAGAGCAGCCTCTCGAGCTACCTCAAAGCAACTCAAGTGTGTCGTCAAAGCTTTGGCTCCAGAAGATTTCAGCACCGAGACCAGTTCTCCAACAGTGTAAAGATTATTCACAGGGCAAACGACGCCGCCTGCCCATAAGATCCCTGACACAAGAGCTCCAATATCCGCAGTGTTGGGAGAAAATAGGACCATGACGTCCCGCTTTTGCCATCTCCATTGTTTCTGAAGACCTCGACCGATTTCGACCGATGTCGTGCGAATATCTCGAAAGGTATGCTTCTTCCGTGTTGCCACATCTACAAATAGTACTTTGAGGACTGTTAGCTCGTCGAATATAAAATTACGAAGAAGCACGCTGCAGTGAAAACAAAAATTACCGTGGTCGTCTGGATATTCCCTATCTGGTCTCTCAAATAAGAAAGTCCAAAAATCCACTGGTGGAATCGAAACTGGAGGATGGTGAGACTCAATCGGCATGATTGCAAAAATGCTCAATACCTGGCAATTTTAATCTTAAAATTGGACAAGAGGACGAAAGATCTGGAAAAAGAAAGAGACATAGGAGGGATGCCGGATGTTTTAGCCCCTCTAATACGACTGAAGAAAGGTTACGTCCGTAATATATTATCTCAATGTCCGGCGGCAAAGTGCGGAGTCCAGCGGGCATACATTCATCGTCGACCAGATTAGTAAACAAATTCAAGAAAGCTTTAGGGGGGTCTCCAAATCTGTCTCAAAACTGATGTTCCAGCCAAGATGTCTTACGAAAAAGTCAAAAGTGGAGGCCCATGGGGAACTTTCCCCGCGAATTGGACGATTACCTATTCAGAAAGCCAAGACCGAATCTCGCCTCGGCTGAAGCACGATTCAGCATCTCCAACATTCTTTCAGTAAGTAGGATGGCTGGGACTATGAGCATTAACCTTCGACCTACTGAGCCTTTACATGATTTGTCGAGCCGTCCGAGCCGCGGTATGCTTCACAGCTTGGACAATCAGCCTTTTATGCATAATACCACGTCGAGGCTAAAAGGCATTGCTTGTATCTGTCTCGTATCTATATTACAGTTCCTGATAGCTCCTACGATACACATTTCGCCGTCTCCTTTGCACCATGGCATCAGCAAAAATCATGCCTTTCCAGGCCACCGACATTGTGACCATTCCTTCCACCGTCAACCGCCTGCAAGCAACCTTCCGTTCACAAAAGACAAAGCCGCTTGAGTGGCGATTGAGCCAGCTGCGAAAGCTGTACTGGGCAATTGACGATCATGCCCCTGCCCTCTTGGAAGCGTGCAAACTCGACCTAGGCAAACCAGTCTTCGAGACTTACGTCACCGAGATCGACTGGTGTAAGAATGATATCGTGTTCATTACAAGGAAACTGGCAGGATGGATGAAGGACGAGAAAGCACCGGATATCTCTCTCATCAACACTGTCATGAACCCCCGAATCCGAAAGGAGCCTCTAGGTACCGTCCTTGTGATCGGTGCCTACAACTTCCCTGTCCAGCTGTCCCTTGGTCCTTTCATTGGAGCTATTGCTGCCGGTTGCACGGCCGTCTTGAAACCTTCCGAGGTGTCTCCAGCGACGGCCATGGTGCTGAAGAGTATCGTGGAGTCGTCTCTTGAACCTAGTGCATATACCGTTATTAATGGCGCAATCCCAGAGTCAACAGCTCTGCTCAACGAAAAGTGGGATAAGATATTCTACACTGGTAGTACTGGTGTCGGAACGATCGTTGCTAAGAAAGCAGCCGAGACTTTGACTCCAGTCTGTTTGGAGCTTGGTGGCCGAAACCCAGCTGTGGTTACCAAGAATGCCGACCCTCGCCTGGCAGCACGACGACTGTTATGGGGCAAGCTTCTTAATGCTGGCCAACTTTGTTTCAGCCAGAACTATGTCTTGGTCGATAGGGAAATTCTACCTTCCCTCGTTGAGCAGCTAAAGATCGCTCTAAAGGAGTTCTATCCTGACGGCACCAAGTCCAGTCCGGACTTCGGCAGAATCGCCAACAAGAGACATTTCCAGAGAATCAAGAAGATGCTTGACGATTCTGATGGAGAGATCCTAATTGGAGGAGAGGTGGATGAGGCTGAGAACTTTATCGACCTTACCATTGTCCAAGTCAACAATGTTAACGACTCCATGATCGTTGATGAATCATTTGGGCCTCTCATGCCAATTCTTCCCATCGATAGCGTGGAGGAGGCTATCCGCATTGCCAACTCCGTGCACTCAACGCCACTAGGATTTTATCCATTCGGCAACAAAGCTGAAACTAACAAGAGTAGGTATTTTATTTACCAAATACCCATGTTGTATTCTGGGCACTATGAGCAACTTCGCATCTACCCCTACAGGGAAAACCTCACATGCTGACGCGAGCCTTAGTGTTGAATGAAGTCACCTCTGGTGGTGCCACCGTCAACGATACTAACTACCACGGAGCCATCCGGACACTCGCCTTCGGTGGTGTTGGCGATTCCGGACAGGGTGCCTATCGTGGCAGGGCTTCCTTCGACACCTTCACCCACCGACGCTCCATCGCCACCACCCCAGGCTGGGTGGAGAAGTTGCTCGAGGTCCGATACCCACCTTATGCAGGCAAGTTGTCCCGCTTCAGAATGACCAACGATTTGCGGCCAAACTTCGACCGCCAAGGGAACGAGATCAGAGGCGTGGCGTATTGGTTCGGGTTCCTGTTTCGGCTGGGTGGCGAGAGCAAGAAAGGAGTTTTGGTGAGATGGGCTGTTATTACACTTTTGGCATTGCAGCTAAGAAGTACGTAGGCATAGGGAATCTGTCGTCCTATCTTAGAAGACTAATTGTTGGTAGTCGTATCTTGAATACTTGGGTGCGAAGTACTCTTAATACTGGCGGGGGATCAAAAGATGTATTCTAGTAGCTGGCACGTACGGAAGAGGGTTTCAGGTGGGTCTCATCGAATCGTCCACCGCTGTCAGTTGGGAAGGTAATGTTTTCCATAGAACATCATCCTTCGGACTGAGAATCAAGTCTGTGTCGATTTTGAACGTGTCAATGTGCTACTTCTGATATTATTAAAGCTTTGTTCCAAAAATTGGCAATTCCAGCCATTCAAGCTATTCAACCCGACAATCGATGGAATATGGACGAAGCAGGGGCTATGGAAGGCCAAGGAGCCAATGGATATGTCATCGGCCATACGAATCGACGCTTCGTTCAACGAAAACAGCCTGGTTCTCAAGCTTGGACGTCTATCATCGAATGTATCTTTGCCGCGGGGGTCAGAACTCGTCCACTCGTTATATGAAGGGGTAAATCAGTTCAAAGGCAGTGGCTCCCAGCTAACATAGCTACCTTCAAGTCTTGAAACTTCATTACTACAGAGAATGGGTGAGCTACAGACGAGACTGCGTTAGAATGGCTGAAAAAGGTTTTCATTCCACAAACGGCACCACGTGATTATTCTGATCGACTTCTTATTCTAGACGGCCATGTGAGCCACGAGACGGCAGAGTTCTTATTGCAGTGCCTATAGCACCATGTTTATCTATTACTCATCTATTATTCTTATCTGCACATACGTCACACGTCTTACAGCCCTCGGATTTATCAGTTTTCTCCCCTCCCAAGGCTGCCTGTCGTCCGGAGCTAAATCTATTGAGTTCATTGATTGATTCTGCTCCTATTGGTAAAAAGAACTTCTTACTATACTTCCAAAAGGCACGGGAGGCTAGTATTACGGCCGAGAATATTTCAAGCTGGTTGGAAAGCTGGTGGGTTATGGCCGGTGGATATGTCGAAACCCTCGAAACCCCTAATGAGTCGACTACTACTTGAAAATAGATTTGCTATCGGAAACCTAGTCACGTAATTGGTATGAAAGTTGGGTTGCAGATTTTCAGAGGTGTTAAGTAGTATATGAAAGACGTACATTCTCACCGCAGATATCCTCGATAAGTTGAGGTTCGATGCTGGACTTCTCAATAACCTTCTTCAATAACGAGTAAACGAGATGCGGATATAAAGCGGTTTAGTGGTGGAATCGGGATGATTTGTCCGGTCTATGCAAGACTAATCACGAGAGATTCGAATTGATGTTACTAACATTGGTCGAATAGCATAGATTGATGATGTCTGTACTGTACGATGTATCTTTCAACCAAATCACTCTAGCGAGAGACAGACTTGACAGGCTACGTAGGTAAAGCCAATAGTTTTCGATGTCGTGGTTTCTATCCCTCCTCAACAAGAATGAGAGACCTAGCGATAGTTTGTATCTCTTTAGTTAATATGTTGCTGAAGAACTCATATTCAAAATCTTCAATTCCCAGGCAGGTAATGGTGACTTGGGGTTGATAAATTTGATTGGTTGCTCATGATTAATACAGTACGGTATTGGCGTGGCTCACGTGCGAGGGATGAAATTTACCGAGGCCTGATTAGTATTCAACCTCATGCTTGGCTTGTCTACAAGAATCCTGGCCGCCAGCCTCCATCTATCGAATACAACTCTCGTTTTCATCAGAAATACTTAGACATATTTCCTCAAATTCTCTGAGTAGTTTGAACAATCGAGCTCTCATACCCGCTCCTGTTTGTCTATCTTGTCCTCGCAGTCATGTCATACAACGCCCAAAAGAAACAAGTTATCGCCGTTGTTGGTGCAGGGCCAGGAATAGGAGAAGCAGTCGCCCGGCATTTCGTCTCCGAAGGCTTTATTGTAGCCCTCCTCGCCCGCACAGAAGACAAACTCCAAACCATGGTTCAAGGCATCGAAGCCGATTTCGGGAAAGGATCAGCAAGATACTACCTCACGGACCTCCGCATCGAGCAGGATGTCATCTCCAGCTTCACTTCCATCCGCTCTGATCTTGGTCCTGTGGAAGTGCTCGTTTACAACGCTGGGGCGCGGAGGGTGAATGGTCGCTCAATACTCGACACAACCACCGAGGAATTCGAGAACTTCACCAAAATCAATCTTTTCGGCGCATTTTGGTCATCAAAATGCGTGCTACCTGATATGCTGGCCGCTGAGCGCGGCACCATCATCTTTACCGGCGCAACGGGCTCCCTTCGCGGTTCGCCGGGCCTAAGTAGTTTCTCGCCTGGCAAATTTGGACTACGATCTCTGGCGCAGATAATCACGCGGGAGTACCAGAGTAAAGGCATCCATGGAGCGCATTTGATTATCGATGGTCCGGTGGATGGGAAGTTGATTGGAGGTGTGACGAGGAGGAAATGGGAGAGAGAGGGCGAGAAGGAGAAGCTGGAGGAGGTGGATGCGTATATTCTGCAGCCGGTCGATTTGGCGAAAATTTATTGGTTTTTGCACACGCAGCCCAGGAGTGCCTGGACGCAAGAGTTGGACGTGAGGGCGCAGAAGGAGTCAATGTTTTCTAAGCTTTGAGGGGTAGTTGAGCAGGCAAGGTGAGGAGGCTTTGCCTTCTCTGGGTGGCAATTCACGGCCATGTAGGATAGTGGAAACGATCTTAGATTTAAATGTTGAAATCGGAAATTAGGATCGATATGTTTCAGCTTCTTTTGTTATCGTCTTTATGGATAGTGATTATCGAACTCCGTGGCACATAAATGCAAGCAAGATCTCTGATATAGCCATATCCGGAACAAAAATACGATAGATACAATAAGGGCTGTCAATTTAGCACTCAAAGCTCTCAAAAACAACCCAAAACTAAGCGCTCTGGCTGCAGGGAAAATATATAATTGTTCTCATTTACTAAGTCACCGAAGACGTGGTATGCTATCACGACCGCGATATCTTTGGCAATTCACGGAATGCGACCGACCAAGAAGAATCCATTCTTCTTCAGTATATACTCATTCTAACTGCCAAAGGATTTTCTCCCAGGATGTCGTTTGTTGAATACATGGCGAATCGTCTTCGCGTAGAACGCGATTTACTGCACGGAGCAGAAGTGCGTGTCTCCTCCCAGCTAAGTTAATGTGAATATGACCACTCTACAATCCCTTGCACCTCTGGTGTTAGAGCGGGTCAAGATCTTCCGTGGCGTTTAATAGACTAGTCGAGTTTCAGAACAGAATAGAAAGAGGTTTAAAATTATTCAAGACGAACATATAGGCACATTACTTCCTTTTCCTGCGACGTTATTAAATAATTCCTGAAATTTCTAACATTAACAAATCCTTGTCATGAGTAGTACAGGTACCTAACTCGTAAGGCATTCCTGTCGTTTACAGTACACGCACACTATAGCGCTCGCTCTATGAACGGCTATTATGATTTACAACAATTAATGGTAACCATAGATAAGGCTATACTACGATTATAACTCGTCTCGTGCACAAAAGCTTTTCTAACTACTAGAAGGAAACGTGTATTTACTCTAAATTACGAAAGGGGTTTTCCAATGGGTCTCGTACACCCTAAGTATTCTGCCTTAACATTTGAGGAAATTTATGGAGAAAATTCTAGAATTTCAGACTGTTGATTGGGAAAATAACTTTACTGCCTTACAAGGGTGTACGAGACCCAGTGGAAACTCCCTTTCGTATGTAACATAATCAAACGGACTGATGTATTGCCTTTACGGGCGTAAATCAGTGCGTCCAGGAACCTGTACAGGTGCTGTAATCGCCGGCGTGTATACAAATCAATCTGTCTTCATGACTCCACTAACCGTATAGTCGACAACGGGCTTTGCGAGTGTCCATTTACCGTCGGCATCAAGACAAAAACTATCTCGTGCACCGAGGAAGATGGCCGCATCCAGCTTGGCACCTGGGTCATGGCACACACAGACTTTGGTCGTCTTGTGCGAGAGGGAGGGGAAGTGGAGGGCCGAGGCGACCTGTTTAATAATCAGAGGCTACTAGCGGAACACAGACCTATTTAATCATCAGAGAGTTACGTATTACCTAAGCATGCCAAGGTTGGTACCTTCACAGTCTCAGACGTGATATCTATATAACCTATTTTGAGGAAGACGAAAGGCAGAGAGAGTGTAGCATACGGATATTTCTGTTTTTCTATTTCTGCGCCTCAGACCTACCTTTCGACGACTGACGAAAACACTATCAGAAATTGCAATGTCAACGAATAAAGCTCCAGTGTTGATCACCGGTGCAGCGGGTCGAGTTGGGGGTGTCGGGAAGCTTGTTGTGGAACTCTTGCGAGCCTCTGGCCTGCCAGTTCGCGCGCTGGTTCGTCGGGACGATGAGCGGGCGGCGCACCTTCGCGGTCTTGGAGCCGAAGTCGTGGTCGTTGACCTTACGAAATCGGAAGAGGTCCTACCGGCTGTCCAGGGCTGTCGACTTGTGTTCTTCAGCACCAGTGTTTCTTCCAACTATCTCGAGGCGACGGCAGTCATGGCGGCAGCTGCAAGAGCCTGCCCTGGCATCGAGCTCCTTGTCAACCTTTCCCAGATGACAGTCGGGACAATGGACCTTACCCATGTCACCGAATCACCGCAGCAGAGGCTCCAGTGGCTCAGCGAACAGGTGCTCAATTGGTCTGGCGTTCCCGTAACACATCTACGTCCTACTGTGTTTCAGGAGAACCCTCTCTTCTGGGGACTGGCCGCCAAATCCATTGCAGACTCCGGAGCGATCGCTTTGCCGTTTGGGCGAGGCCGGACCAACCCAGTTGCCGTCAACGACGTTGCAGAAGTCGCGGCCGCAATTCTCCTCGAGCCATCAAAGTACGTCGGAAAGGCAGTAGAGCTGACTGGGCCGCGTTCCGTCGACATGTACGATCTCGTCGAGGAGTACTCCGCTGCGCTGGGCCGTCACATCAGCTACGTCGAGATTCCTTCGGAAACGTGGGAGGACAAAGTGCTCAAGCAAAGTGGGCTTCCCGACCATGCCTACCAACATGTTGCAACCATGGCAAAGCTTCATGAAACGGGCGATTATGACCGTTTCACCAACTCGGTTCAAGAGGTGCTTGGTCGACCAGCCGCAAGCATATCGGCGACGATAAAAGCTCGCCGCAGCAATTTTCCCATCCCCCTAACGACTTAATTGAAGTCGGGCTAAGTATTCCATGTCGTATTTGGCCTTCAAAGGTCCTCAAAAGGTTTTGGGTGGTATTGCAAAGTTTGGGCAACTATCAATTCTGTTGCGAACTAGATTAGAAGGCCCCAAGCACGTGTTATATTGTACGTGGAAGCTCTTGTGACACCAGAGTCAATGCTGCAGAATGCATACCTACCCTCTCTTCCACTTTCTCTTTTCCTCTACCTCAGTGTTGGCTCAAATAGCAGTAATACAGTCGCTTCGTACCCATCACATTCGATCATGTGAGATCCATTATTATACGTTTAAATCTTTCCTTTCTCAACTTGCTGTAGATGTCACTTTAGGACTCGCATATACATGATATCAATAAAATTCAAGGAAATTAAAACTCCTTTATTTGCTAAGCATAAATCGCTTGCGTACGTACTCGAAGCCCATAACAGGTAAACTAAACTAGTTCCATCTAGTCTATGCTAACTGCTGGAACTGAACACTGTGCCTCCCCGCACGCAGGCCTCACTATCCCTTGGTTGTCGACGCCCACAGCACCAGACTTCGGTGCTGACTGTCCCACTTACTGTAATAGCTCGAGTTGTGAGGAGGGAGAGACGGCAGGAATCTCTAGCGAACCCAGCTGTAACGTTCCTGGTTCTGACTGGTTACGTGTAAGGCTTTTGACCGAATTGAGGGACGTAAATTAGAACAAAGAATGGCCGCCTACCACGTCGCTCTCAATGTATGCGCATTGTTCCAGTCGAACTTCACGTCAATCTCAGAGCAAAACAAATGTTTTCATTGTGACTTGTGGTCATTGTAGTGTTTCGGCTTTGTAGACCAAAGAAGCATCCCAGCACAATGGTAATTGTTCTTCAGCATGCGTTTGAACAGGCTTCAGGAAATATCGAGACTCTCACCTTTATACATAAATATTCCATGATTCGTACCTCAACCGATGATCTCCCAATTCGCACGAACACACCGAGACACACCTTCAAACCTTTCAAGATGAGTTCTTCATGCATCATCCCAACATTCTTTGAATGGGCTCAGGACCATTGGACGAAGAACATCCGCCCGGATCGTGTTACAAATCCTATGAATAGTGACCAGTTGCTTGAACTCGACATTTCGACGTACACAGAGTTCCTAGCTGAACTAAAGCGCGATGCGTCCGCCAAACTCAATATTTTTGTCACCACACAAATGGAGGCCCAGGCACACGGAGATCACCTTACCAGACTGAGTTATGTGAATTCGACATACGATGACTTTATCGCCAAGCAACGCGAAATTCGAGAAAGACATTTCGACTGGTGCCCGTCTTCGTTTCAAAGGACAGTTGCTCCCACTTTCTTAGAGTTCTGCTCGTCTGATTCGCTTCTGGCGCGCGAGGCAAGGGACGGCTCTAGATCACGCCTCTACACTTTTTATGCCCATTCCATTCTTTTAGATGTGACCAGAGAGACTTGGAGGAAGTTTGAGTTGACCAGAGAATGTATCGCAGAAGGCGACAGACGAGAACTCTACGGATTCCCACGAAAGCCGAACACAACTGGCCTCGAGCACCTCCACGAAAGAAGGAGGCAGTTTCGTTCACTACTCCGGCAGGTTGAGAGACTTCCCCCAGTGCCGTTTGGACATATCCTCGAAGAACTCGTTCTTGAAGGCATCGCAAAGTTGCGATCAAGGATCGCTGTCGAGAAACCGCTGCCAAAAGACCAAGATGACGTGGCCATGGAGATGCTGTGGGAGATCCGAGACCAAATGTACCGAGAGGAGGAAGTTCCTCTTTATGGCAATAATCTTCGCTCCTACTTCCGTGAGACCACTCGAGCGGAAAAGGAAAGATTGTCGAACTACCTTGCGAACAGTGGGATCGAACATCGGCGTGCCATGTTAGCTTCAGAGGATCCAACCACGCCTAGATGTTAAATCGAGACATTGGGATGCTTAAAAGCAAGCTTCTTGCCCTTTCGAGGTTCTCCAAGGTAGTCCTCTTTCGAAATTCTTAAGTCGTAATTGATTTACTAATTAGTCTTATGCAAATTACGGGCTTTAACTCACTTAAGTCCAATACGCACCCGAAGATAGTCTACGCTGTAGCTTTGATTCCGATAAAATTTTAAGTATGCGAACCCCTGTGCGTTCTCACAGTCTTTTCCAAGAATCTCCCCGTCCTTGTTTCGTAGCATGGGAAGAGAGTAGGAAGAGTCCCACCCAACTCCTGTCGGTGACTAGATTGTCGCAGCCCCGTCGGCGGTAAATTCAGTGTTTAGAACCGAAAATAAGAGTACCTATGCCATGTATTTATATGTCTTGAAAAGGAAACGTGACTGGCCTTGATCTCATGTTGTGGCAACGAATGGTGCTTGTAGTGACAGATAGCTGGTGATATACTTGTGTAGAGGTGAAAGTGCTACCTTCTTCTTCACCTGGAGCCGCCCAAGGAATTGAATGGAATCCGGATGAAAATGGTTCGAACATTGTGAAAGAACAAAGGGACAAAGTGGAAATGAGGTGGCGCGGCATGTCATGTCACGTGTACTGGCGTAGCTAGCGTGGGTGGACGACTGCACCGCACGTCCTCCAGCATCTCTGAAGCTTATAGACTCTGGGTATTTCGACAACTGTTTCCTCCATTTTTTCCAGCCAACAACTTCCGAGGCGATTTTTCATCATACGAAGTAGCACTCTCTGTCCGCTGCAAGTCTCCTTTGTCCTCGGCCAACCCCGCCTCATCAATTCGACGTGAACAGTCCACCGCAACAATGAGTACCTCATCGTCGAACACCTGCTCAACCTGCCAGAAGCCTTCAGGAGATAAGAAGTGCACCGCTTGCAAGTGCACCTACTACTGCAGCCCGGAATGCCAGAAGACCGACTGGGTGCTGCACAAAACCCGCTGCCAGTTCTTGCAAAACCACCCACCTGGCGCCGAACCTCAAGCTATCTCCTGCGTCAAGATTCACTCGCCCCATACTCGCTATGAAGCCGTAGAAATCTCTTCCGATCACGCTGTGTTCAACACGAAGCCGCTGCCAATTACAGCGAAGTGTGGATATCCGCTTGTTATGTTTAGGGAGGTTGAAGGTCTACAGCGGGGTCCGGGAACAGATAATCAGGTACGTGTGCTGGATAGTTGGGGGCTTTTGATCTGTATTTGCAATGAATACTAACTCTTGTCTGACTAGCATGCTACCTGGCTGAACATCAATCCCAAGAGCGGCTTTGCACCGCCGGATTGGCAGGGTGGCATAGGCACGGTGGTCGTGGCCGCTGCGGATGGGAAGCTACTAAGTGTGCCCGTGCTTGCCGCTATTACCGACTACGTGAGCGAGATCCTGGACGCCTTTGGCGATGGAACGGTGCCGACTGCGCGGTATTCGAAGTCGAGGTTGGATTCGTTCATTGCTCGACACATGGGAATGCAGGCAGCATACCAAAGAGGAACGACATCATGAACGCATGCTGGCAGAGCACGAGGTGCCACTACGCTTTGTTACTGGGCTACCGACTAGCCCATTCGCAATTCCTCTAGCAGCTGTGGCTGGGTTCCTTATTTAGATATGAAATAGCGTTGGAGTCGAACGGGAAAAAAATCTTGGCAGTTGGGATTTCGTTTCAGTCTAGCCAGTTGGTTGTGCATATCAAAAGCAGTTAATGGTTCATCTTCCCTCAGCTTTGTCCCCCAGTTGGACCGACCGCCTAGATTTTATAGCCACCTCGATCGCCTCTCTAGCCCTTTCTGTTTGAAAATTACCGGGGTTTGCATGAACCCGTTTCGGTGTGTGATGAAGACCAGGAGAGCGTCAGACCTTGAACTATGTCTACTCGTCTCCTCGAATGTTGAGGGAGAAATAGCCAACAAGTAGTACCTTCGTTTTGTTTGATTAGTGAATTGGATAAACTTTGTTCTAAATATAACCTATTGTAGTGTAGTCTCTTTGTTTCCTGGTGAGGAAGGTATAACTCTCTTCTTTGAAGAGTTATCGATTCCTTTATTTCTTATTTGTGAACTATGTTGAGCCCCTTATTCTTAGCTGTGGCCTCATCATACCTAGAGAATACAACAACGCATTCACGACTCCAGAATATTCAACTTCTTTTCCTTTAAACAGCTATTGAGCTCTCCATTGACTGCCTAAAAGCCTAATTAGGACTAGCGTATTTCAGAACAGTGGAAGGAAATGGCCTAGATAAAGGGGTAGTACTCCCCTTAAAATCATAGAAATCATCGAAATCAAATTCGTGCTCAAATCACATCCTAGTCACCTGGTCTCTTGTATCCTCGCAACACACTTGTTTAGCTGGAAGAGAAAGTGATTACAACGTGTGTGGCCTCTGAAGTTGAAAACTGGTGGGGGCAGGCAGCTGAGTCAGCCGGGGGCTAGTCTTAAGTCCGATCACGAGTGAAAGTTTATTCCAATTCTACCTCGACCTCCACTACTTCTTCTGTTCTACAGACCTAGCACAGGCACAAGAAAATCCCCAACAATGCCGAAAGACTTGAAGAGCAATGCGCTAGACACTCTAAACGATCTGGAGGAGCTTCTCATCGATACCACGGCAGCAATTCCTCTCCATTCCAAGCGGACCGAACGACGTCAGAAGAAACGCCACCTCAAGGAAAAGTCATCCAAACAACATGCAACATTATGGGATCTTCCTTCGGAGCTCGTCACAGACATATTGAAACTTCTCCGTCCGAGCGATATATTCAGATTATCACGAGTTAACAATCCGTTGCGGGAGTTCATTCTCCAGGAAGAAGCGAACCTTTGCCGGAAGATTGTGGCGAAACGATACGCCGTTCTATCGCAATGCTTCCCACTGCCAGTTCTCCTCGAGAATGTAGAAGAGGGAATTCACCCTGCCATGCTCAGCGATGAGAGACAGGCTGTCATGAATATTCACAAGCGGCCGTATCAACACATCCAAGCCCCGGACAAGCATCTCATCTGCACGTGCCTCACCTGCATGCTGGCGTGGAACAACCTGAATCTCGTGGTGGATTTTTCACACTGGCAGCGAAATCTGGATGAGGGAGAGCCAATTCCCATGATTGCACGTGGCAAAAGTCCGGCATGGAATCGGAAACTCACAGTGGCGAATGCGGAGGTCGTGCAGAATGCCCTCCAGAGCAAGCTGTGGTACGCGCGGATCCTGGAAGGTCATTTGAAGTCTACTGTCGGCTCAATCCACCGACACGGCAACAACAAAGGAAACAAACGACGGCGGTTCCAGATGTCTGCGGAAGACGTCAATGCAGAGACGGACTTCTTCTTGGAGCGAAGCGGACCGCCCTCGTTGGATTTCCCTTTCCATCGGGATAACTACTACATGCTGGAGGCTTATTTGCCGAATCGCGGGTGGAATGCTGAGATTTCTGAGTGGAGATACATGCCAGCTTCACAGCATGATAGAGACATTGAGTTTGTCAAGTCATGGGCGAAGAGGAAATTGGAAGCTGCAGCTCGGAAGGAAACTGAGCAACAGGCAGAGAAGGTGGAAGAGAGAACATAAGCACCCCAGTTTTTGTCAATTGAAGCAGTTTTGTTCTTCATATCACCATGAGCTTTTTTGACCACCCAGGTCAAAGTCGCTTAGTCGTCAGTGATGAATGATTCCCTTTGGTGATTTAGCCTGCTAACCGGGTGGAATCAATTCGGTTGGTTCCTTCCCCGCACAACGCATCTTGCCTAACCGAATGTTACAGTAATAAATTAATTCAGACCGGAAACAGTAGATCCATACATTGTCAATTCAGGACGGAAGATGGTCGCGTTTTCAAAGGGTAAGTTGGATTTCACCAGCCGTCCAAGCCCAGTATATAGGGAGGCTGGCCGTGCAGTCAACTTTGCTTGTCAAACCGATTAAAATTTGACCAAAGGGGACGTGATGATGTACCTAGTCCTTTATTTGTGTGTCCTGCTATCCTTTGAAGGCAATGTCACGGCCCATCGACAACCATTTCGTCGTCAATATTTCGACCCTACAAACCATGTCTTTCGTGCCTACGAAGCACGTGGACTCAAGGACCTGGTGAGCATCTCTTATATTCCTCATCAAGCAGTACTCTAATACCCCGAAGAATGCACAAGTGATAGATATATCAACTCTGTCCTCACTTTGATCACGAACCCGTAAGTACCCGTACGTAGGCTTCAAGAAGTCGATGACAATTTGAAATTCTAGACCCCCATCTGCCACTTCTTTGTACACGGCTTCATCTTTCTGCTCCGATTATCTGAGACAAACAGATTGGAGGTCAGCTTACGTGACGTCCACGGGGCCTTCCACATACTCAGCATGGACGCTGGCAGAGCATCTAGTCACCGTGACAGACCTAGAGTCAGCAGCTCTTCAAAGTTCATCTACAAGAAAGCATTCTTGCTAACGGGGTGCAGTCATCCAACATCAACCAAATACTGCGCTATTCCCTCACTAGGCATGACCTGTGGTATCAGTAACCCCAACATCGTAGCTCCTGAAGACCAACAGGAAGACTGGACGATCGAGCACTTGTACAACCCCGAGGAATGCCAACAAGTTTGTCTGCAACATGAGGGTTGCAAATCTTACCGGGTAACGCAAGTCCCACCAAAGGATCCTGTGGCATGGAATTGTGAAATTTTCAACCTCGGATTGGGGATCAATGGGAGCAATGTTGTCAGCGCCAGTAAAGGCGATCAGTGGTGGGATCGAAACTGTGGGGAGCATTTGCCTGTGAGTTTGCTTTAGATCTGGTCTCGGCCCAAAATTCTACACTTGGAAATGACTGAGGTGGTGAAATTAGACGGAATGCAAGTCAGATCAGTTGCCAACTACACTCACAGCATCGTCCGCACTTCAAACATCCAGGACCTCAATCGCAACCATCACGAAGCCCAAATTTGACATCTCACAACCAACAACCTTCTCCACCCTTAAAACACTTCCAGCACCATCCCCAACTCCAGGTCCCACGCTTCTTCCACGCCATAGACTGGCTAAACGCGACGAGCCGTTCCCAGACTTCCTCTCTGACGCTGATAATTTCTACTCCTATCCATATGTCTTGGCTGCATGTTCATGTTTGATCAGCTCGGGCCTTCCTCTTGTGCTATCGACTACGACTTTCACTATTACGGAGTGGAATGTCACAACCGTAAGAGGCCCTAGAACCCCGCCAGTCATGTTTACTGTTTATTACCGTGTTGCTTTTAGCTAATGTCTTGGCTCCTGTGTAGACTATGTCTACGACGTTTGAAGACTATTTTACAGTTACGGTCACGCCGAGATCAACGACGGTGTTTCAAAGCATCAACTGACTGGAAGTAATCAGATTTCTGTGACATTGTATCAAATGTATTTGGTTGCAATCTTGGATGGAGGCATAAAATATCATGATGACTCTCCTTTGGGGCGCTCTTGACACGTGCAGCAATGTCCCAGCAATTCTGGATTTACTTTTTTCTTTTCACAGTGCAGATAAGCGAAGTCATGGAACTCCGATTGAAATGACATATTTTAAATTCACCCACCTATTCTGAAAACTCCACCACCCTCCATTTTGCAAGGTACTGCTTAGAGATACCAAGGTGTACTTTGAGCGTTCTGGCAAGTAGTAGGCTGTACTGTGACGGTACTCGCCGTTCTCGAATCGACAGTCGACAGGGCCACCGTAGTTATCACCGTGCTTGGCACGTTGAACGTAAATGTCGATGTCCCTGACGAAGCTGTCGCGTCTGGATCAGTGCTGAGATGATCATTAGCTCTCTGTAATTCGCACTGATATTTGTCTCCCTCGGAATGGAGACAAGAGAAAGGGAAATACTCACATAGTAAAAGACGGAATTGGTCCGAAAGTCATTGTGGCCACAGGACTAGCCGTAACAGTAACCGTTCAAACCGCGAGGTTCATGCTGTAAGTGAAGTCTGCAGGGGCACAAGTTGCTTCAATAATTTCTCGTTGTTTGACTACGCGAGTCCATTGTGCGAGACATATGCATGCGGTCGAGACTCGGGATATCAGGCCTGAACATTGAGAGCCGTGTGTGGGAGTTGCGAAGACTTGGCCTTTGGTGCAGGGACTGCAGGATGCGGACACGGAAGCAGATTCGCCAATGAATGCTCGCAGGCAGTTACCTGCGTTTAATTTCAGGAGTGTGGCCTTGGTGGTCGTGGTGGAAGATCTAGGGCAGCTGGCTGTGATGGTGATGAGGGAGGCACCGCGTAGTGTGCTGAAAGTGGTGGAGGTGGAGATTATTGTCGTCTGGCAAACGGTCACTGTTTGTACAGAAGATGGGACTGTGACTGTTGATGTTGGCAAAATTGTGGAAACACCACTGGTAATGGTGGTTGATGCCGTGGGTGTCGGAGTGAATGTCCTATTGTCTAAGCTCCTGCACCTTGCACTTACTTGCTGTTGATGGGAGAAGGTACCCAAATAATGAAAACCGTTGAAGTACAAAATTCCTAAATTTTCAACGGAAGAAATTGACCATCAAACTCAATGACTCTCCTCTGCCCGGCTCTTGACACGTGCAGCAATCTCCTCGATGTTCTCCATTTCCCCCATAATAGCCCTGAGCACAATTTCCAATCTATCTAAGAAGTCGCCATTCATTGCTAGAACTCGAGCTTCTGACCCCCGAAGCATCTCGATGTTGGTACTAATCTGTCTCAAAGGCTCGTTGATATCGCCATGCAGATTCTTCATAATGTCCTTGATGAGTTCGTACAAAGCTTTCATCACATGAGAGCGGATGGCTTTGAACAGAACTGGAAAGCGAGCAGACCCAATTGCTTCGCGCATGCGGGCATGTCTTCTTGATGTCACACCCGACCCTGTGATAGCGTTAGTAAAGAATAAAACCGAGAAGAATAGTCCCTACCCTTATCTATCGAGCAAGCTCGATATACCGGCACCATAGCTTCCCGAATGTAGGCATTCGGATGATCTGAACTTGCGTTTCGTTCTATGACTCTGAATATAATGTATTAGCTGAAGCTTGCAAGTTAATATTGGAAAGGCTCTAGGGATCCTTACTCCAGTTGTGCTTCGAGAGTCTCTCCTGCGACTGAAAATGCATATTTGATTGATAAGATCTTGGTCTCGACTGCTTCGGCAAACAGTGGAGCTCCGCTGAAATCTACAACGCTGTCAGTAATGTGCACGGGAATGATTCGGTATGCCAACATGCCTTTAACCTGAGTCAAAAGTGCATCTAATGACGCAACTACTAGACGTTCTAATTCCTCCATCGATGTAGCGGTCCTTTCGGAATACTCTTCCCAGCAGGTAGACATGATATCGATCATGGGCTCGATAAGTTCAAGGTTCCAGTTCGCCCAGGGGCATTTGGCACTCCCGAAAGAACCGCAGCCGCGACAGAAAGCAGCATACTGAGCTACATGGATTCAGTTTATATAAGTTGAGGAATAAATGCAACTCAGACAATGTACTTACCAGGGTGCAGCTGTCACAATTAGCGCGAGCTCTGGATCCGAGGGTGGCTACTCACCGAGGTCCATCCTTTCGATACCTGCAATGCTGATTGGGTCCATGGACTAAGATTCATGGCTGGTTCGGTATAATTAGCTAAACCCTCAATGAAGTGGTGTTCGTGAGACTAACACATAGGTTGAATCAGACTATCTTTGGCAATATTCTTCTGCTCCTCTTGAGTTTGTTGAACAAAGTCTGCTGACTTCTGGAAGCCATTAGCGATCGAGTTTGAAAATGTAAGAAGGTATGGGTGTATACTCTTTTGAGATCTCGGGTGAGGGTGTCCAGGAGCCTCTGAACAGTAGCATCATTTGGCATCGTCTCCTGAGATCCACCAGCTAACCAAAGTTGCACTCGCTGCACAAAACCCTTTAGGGTGACAGTCAAGAAGTGGTGGGATATTCGAAACTGGGCTTGAGCGGGGATCTTGTGACAGTGGCTCCTCAGTGCTGGAATGCCGCTTCCCTTGATCGGTAACTCGTGGACTCTAGAAAGCCTCCGGTAGTATGAGTATGCCTTATTCGACACACAAAACACGGAAAGTTTTCGGTTTATGAACAGATTTGCATGATTCCTCTGAACAAGTTTTTCGATGTACTCATTCCGAGCTGTCATGAAGAGATAGTTCAGCCTGTTGGTCTTGTCAGCCGCACCCTGGCAACAGATCGGCTACCTAGCTCACTCCTCCTGTGCTTCGTCTCGTTGACGCAGTGCACCTGGCCTTTCGGAATTACACTCAATATCGTCAATTGTTTCCTTCAACTGTTTTACCCTGCCTGTGTTTGGGTTCCTTCGGCTCGAGAAAAATTCTTTGCTGATTTCATCACTGTCTATGTCCTGGAGCAGCGTTAGCAATTCCTTGTGTCCATAGTAGAGAAAGCTTCAATGGTACCTCAGATCTTGTGCAAACAAGCGAAATTCCTTGAGACGGGCGCCCGTTCTTCAAATTGCTTCCCAAGCTTTTCTGGAAAATAATTTCAACGTTCTTGTTAGTGTTGACTCGTGATATGTCCGCAACTACGAAGATCTCATCACACTTGTACATGTAAGTCTCTGCTGCCTTGACACGAGCATTATTTGAGTCGTGAAATCCTGGATCCAAAATTTAGTACCTTCCATGATATGGGGGCCGAAATTCTTACCTGGAAGGTCAGCCAAGATGGCACCGCTCTTGAGCACTTGAGAACTCAGATAGATCCTGTGCGTTGTTAGTATCGAAGATTTGTCCAAACAGGTGAGTTTCTTACCGAATGACCTTGATGAAAGGCCACAGATTGCCAGCAAGGAATTGCTGAGTCTGACTCTTGCACTCAACAGCGGTTTCGGCACTTCCCAACCAACCACTTTCGTGCGAGTCGTCAGGCCAGCGGAGAGTGGAAGACCATTCCCTAAGCCTGGTTTGAATTCTTTGTTCGGCACCATCACTTGGGTCTTGCAAGTAAGTCTCTGTCAGCTCTCGCTTGGATCCAAAAGCAGCCTTCAGAGTATCCCATGCGAGCTTGGACTTTGCTTCGAGACGTGTCTGTTCGTCAGCCCCCATGCCTATGTCATCGAGGTCAGTGATATGGAAGAAACGATAACTCCACAAAAGCTCTCGAAGCTGCTCCCCGATCTCAGAGTCTGTCATACGATCGATCTCGATCGTGTATCTGGCAGAATGTTGTGGTAACCGAGATCTGTATTCAGTGACCACACTTGTACAAGCCGCACCGAGGCCCGCCTGAAAAAAATTAGCTGTCGAACATCAGTAACGACGAATGTGACATAACAACTTACAGTTTCCGCAAGTTCGACTTCATCCAGAAGCGAATTGATCAGACTGCTCTTTCCTGAAGCCGTTCGTTAGCCTTGAGAGCCGAGTCAGATGTCTCATGCATGCATACCAACACCCGAATCGCCAACGATTCCAATTGTGCAAATAGATGGAGCGACAAATCTTCGAATTTTGTTCGCCGTTTGTATCATCCTGTATATCTGTGAGTCTCGGTCTCTTGCCAACTCGCAGGTCTCAAGAATGTCCGCGATCTGTTCAGCGATGACTTTCGCTTGTCGTAGTCCGCGTTGGAATTCGATATTGAAGTACGGGGTATCTGGCGCCGGCTCGTCATGGACATCGTATGGCCTGGTGGCTGCTGGAGTGTTGTTTGGTGCAGATTCAACAGGTGCACTAGACGACCTAAATTGGGTCGTGGAATTCGATGCAGAATTGCGAAGTCTCTGTTGGCTGATGGTTGGGCTGCTGCTGCCACAATGCTGAGCTCCCGGTTCTGGCGTGGTGTTGTAGAGCCCGCGGTAAGTAAGCTGTGATGGTCTCGAATCTGACCTGGTATTGTGCGTTCTCACACTCGTGTTACCATGAGATGAAGATCCACGTTCCAGTCGCGTTGCGATATTCCTTGGGTTCGGCGCATCTGCAGTCTCCGAGATGCTGGAGTCCGGGAACTCGATCGAAGGAATAGGGGCATTTTCTCGTCGAGGGCTTGTAAAAGTTGAGAGAGTGCGGGAGCTCAATCGAGATGAAGACTGTGGAGTATGAAACGGTGAACCGAATGCCGAATCACTCGAAATTGTGTTTGTTCGGGAACCAAATATACCTGAAGACTGTGGCCTGTGAATTTGGCTACCTGCTGTGCTCGGCACTATTCTCGATGAAGATGATGGGGTTCGAATAAAAATCTGAGATCTAGGCTGTGAGATGTGAGTTGAGATACTCCTGGGACTTCTTCCATTCGGAGAAATTGATTCGTTGCTGGTCCAACCTCCTGAACTCATTGCGTGACCTGCCAGTAACCGTTTCGTCAAATTGGATATTGTCTGCAAATTAGTGATGTAAGAAGTGAACTTTAGATAATGTAAGTTGGCATAGGATATGTTTTTGCAACGAAAGACATCGTCGGATGGGGGATATATGTTTTTTGACCATGAACCGAGTCTCAATTCTTCCCTGAGGCTGTGAATTGAGGGTGCCCAAACACTGACCCCGCCTGAAACTAGAGACCGCAAACATGTTCCATCGCTGTTTTCTGCATGGGCCCTGGATAAAAATAGAACCTAAATATTTTTGGCACTCAGTTGAGCTTGCCCGCATTCCATGTCAGCGAGTGAAACCAACAATTTAAGCGCCTGTCCATGAACAACGTTTGAACCTTATGGCTCAACCAGACTGTCGGGATTTTTCTTTTTGACAGCGGCAAGGTTTGGGGATAGAGCTCTTAGAGATTGTTAAAAAAAAAAAAAAAAAACCCCCCCTTTCATTGAGGACTGCGATTGATTATCGAGCTTCATGTATCAGGCCGACCACACGGGGGTCCCGAGTCCTTGAAATGTTGCTTATTATTGCCTTGCCCGCGCGCTTGGCTGTTGAATGGAATTCAGAAAGCTCTCCCCAACCCAAATTTCGGCTGTTGTGTAGGCACGAATCTTCAGCATCATGGCTCTGCTGACTCGGCAGCCCCTATTCTTGTACATATTCTGTTGCTCCCTACCAGCCTCCGTTTACAAAATCAGCCAACTTAATCACCACTTTGAGAGCTTCTACTCTATGCTCCACTTCTGTATCATCACATCGGCAGAATCGAGAACCCTTCCACATGCTTTCTTGACTGCATATCATTGAGAAGGTGCTGAATAGTTAAGGTTAGATTGATAGGATAGATCTCGCGGATTCATTTAACTTGGCTCCCCACTCAGCAGCAACGTGAAAATTTCAAATTGAAAAGCTGCTAAACATTGGTTACATGACCGGATATAATAAATTGGATTTAGTGCTCGTAAACATCCGCGGGACATTCTTCTATTCTTTGAGATAACCATTCATTAGAGGCGAATCTCTGTAGGATCTTATTTCTCGCTTAGAATGGGTGGACAAGGGGAAATACATCGCCGCATCCATGGGCTCTTGGGACAGCATCAGGAGCTGGTGATGCTCATGATCATCCTGATAGCCCGTAGGAACCTTAATTTTCTGTTTCGCTGATATAAGTAGATGTTTAATTATTGTGAAAATGTGACTCAAGCTCGACAAGTGGCTTTGAGGCCCTTCGTTTACTATTATTATCCCTTGGTGGGAAGTAAAGTTTCTTTCGAAATCGCCATCAAGACCCCCAGAATTTACCCCGCTCCATGCGCTGTACTTCATTGGATACAAACCTGGGGAGTTGGTTCCCATTCAGGCCAAGTCATAGGTTTCACACATGCGGTGTGACCCGGCTAACTTAGTACTGTCAGCGCCACGCCTCAATCCGGCATCTCAGTGTTATCAACTCTCCCCACAGATCAGTCACTATTGAGTGCCTTGGATCCAAATTAGAACAAATTTGAGTTCGAGAACTCACAATGCGGCTACATGAGAGGGTCATTGCAGAGCTGGGGCTCCTCTCCCTGGTTCGCGCACCCCGGGACACCAAACTAATTATCCTGCAACGCTTCACACGCTTCTTCGCTTTTGGAGGCTCAACAATTGTCCTCGCCCTCTATCTCCACGCATTAATGCTCCCGACTCACAGATCGGCTTGTTTATGAGTCTCGCGCTCGTGGGCGATGTGATCAGCTTCGGGCTCGCGCTGTTGGCTGATGGTATTGGGAGGAAGGTTGTTCTAGGATTTGGGGCGCTTTTGATGGCCTTCAGTGGGGTCGTGTTTGCGTTCAGTGGAAACTTCTGGGTGCTGTTGGCAGCTGGTGTGGTGGGGATTATCAGTCCTAAGTATGGCCCCAATCTTCGATGCCATGGTTGTCGTTTTGGCGTAGCTGCATGCTGACATTAAGGGGTAACAGCGGTCGAGAAATCGGTCCCTTCAGCGCAATTGAAGAATCAACTCTGGCGCATCTGACTCCGTTGGAAATTCGAAGTGATATCTTCGCCTGGTACACAGTGATCGGCTCTGCAGGCAATGCAGCTGGGAAACTAGCTACTGGATTCATTGTGCAGCACCTGCAGACACTCGATGGCTGGGACCAGATTCACTCTTACCAAGCCATCTTCTTTGCTTACGCTGTCCTTGCTGCAATGAATTTCCTGGTCACGTTTTTCTTGAGTAATGAAGTGGAGCTATATGGGAGAGAAGAGCAGCGGTCAAGTAGTGGCAGTGAAGATGAGGAGCCATTGATCTCTGGGGTGGAGGACGGCGAAGGGGGAGAAGAACGGATCGGAGAAAAACGATCACTGCTCTCAAACATCAGTAAAGAAAGTCGGGCCATTGTGTTCAAGCTTTGCTGCCTATTTGCGGTGGACTCTCTAGCATCTGGTCTCGTTCCTGCGTAAGTCATATCCCACCCCTTCTAAATACAAGGTTATGATCTGACTACAGCACAGCTCGTGGGTGACGTATTTCTTTTATGGAAAGTTCTCCCTCGAGGAAGGCTCACTCGGAACGATCTTTTCCGTCATGGCTTTCCTCTCAGCCATATCTTCCCTCGTCGCCGCATCCCTGTCCAAGAGAATCGGTCTGATCCGGACGATGGTATTTACCCATCTCCCTTCAGCCATCTTCCTGATGTTGATTCCGGTACCTTCGTCGCTCGTAGGTGCACTAATTTTCCTCGTTCTTCGATCATCGCTTGCATCGATGGACATTGCGCCAAAAGCTGCTTTCCTCTCAATGGTCGTCTTGCCTGGTGAGAGAACCGCAGTTATGGGGCTTATATCCGTTGTTCGAACTTTCAGTCAGAGTGGTGGACCTGTCATCACAGGTGTTCTCGCTCAGTCTGGCAAGTTCTGGGTAACATTCCTGGCAGCTGGGTTGCTCAAGGCGGGGTACGATTTGGGTCTCTTGGCAGGTTTCCAGAGCTACAAGAGGAAGACGGATATCGGGATGCCTTCGAGTGAGAATGCCGATGATGCGTAAGAATTTTACCTATATGGAACGGATATTTGACGAAGAGGGTAAAGTTTGGTAGGGCAAATATCCTGAGACGGCCGCTGGTAATTGAGGTGTGGGAATTGAGATAGAGCAGAAGCTGAAGTAGCACGACTGCACTAGATATTGTCGGTCGTTCGTTCTACCTCGCATATTTTACCACATGTAAGAATTGATAATCATCAACGGTAGGCCAGCCCACTGAAGACACCATCAAAGTAGATTTTGGAGTCCACGGGAGTTGTTTCATGCCTGTGAGTCGGGGATAGAAGTGCCTCGATCTGCCCTCCTCGTCTCGTATCATCTGATCTGAGCCACCCAAATGTTGATCCTAGCTCTAAGAGACAACCTAGGTGTGCTGCCTTAACCTGTCCTTCAGATACATTGCTTAAGACCCGGTCTTGAAGCTCGACGGGAAGTTTGTGTACTAGAGTCCGAGGTAGAGGGGGGAATGCAGCTGCGGTTGCATGAAGTAGGAGCAATACTGCCTCGTTTGAGGGGCTATCTGTTCCGTTCAGAAGGGCTGCTGGCTCTGTGTATTTTGTGGCTCCATTGCAATCAACTTTGTAAAGCGCAACGTGTTGCACCGATAAGAGCAGATAGAGCATTGAATTGGGGGGCTCGGCCATGAGAAGTTTGCTCGCATCCGCCTCTGCGAGAGAGTGAGCCCTGTCTAAATTTTGATTAAGTACGACCATAATCTTGCCTAGCGGAAAGATTTGCTCCCCACAAGCTTTCCAAGTGGGTCGGCTATGAATCCACACATGCGGTCCGCGCTGGGGGAGCATAGACGTATGCAACCAGCGCGAAGCTTCTTCTCTGATATCCACATCTAAACTCCCGATGCGCAATATGGCCATGGCAAACTGTCGAAAGGTGTGTTCTGAATACCCCCTCCGAAGGATGTGTCGCCAGAGATGGCCAAAGTCTGAAAGTACTCGTTTCACAAATGAAACTGAGCGAACAGAAGCACTCTGAGTTGGTTTCCAGTAAGGTGGTGGGAGAGCACCATTCTTCAACGAAGGCGGGGGCGGCGGCTCATACGGCTTCATCATTTCCAACAGTACAATTTCATCGCTACGGAAACAGCTCAGCGGAATCTGAAGATTCTGGGTGGCGTCTGAGAAATACAACATGTCCTGGTCGAGATCGAACGTGTACACAGTGACGAGCGCTTGTCGTTTGTCACCTAGAGGATTCACGATATCGTCGTGTAATGACCAGTCTGCGTGGATACCCTGGAACAATGCATCGAATGTGGCATTTTTAGGCTTCCGGGATAGCAACCGCGAAAACAACACTAAAGCCTCACCAAGATTCTCTGCGTTTCGAACTCCGCTGAACACGAGTCCTTCAACATTGTTAACATTGTTAGCATTCTCACCAGATCGTTACACCGGACTTCGGAGGACAAAGGACCTACCTTCTCCCACGATGTTGAAAGAGCTGGTGGGGGCCATGGCCAATGAGATGTCGTTGTCCACGATAGCCGATGGCCAGGCTTGTTGGTTGGAAGGACATTCAGATACAAAATAGGGTGTATCTCTGGGCGTCCTGGATGGGCGTCCTGGAGAGGCGCTTATGAGGTGCTGGAGGGAGGATGGCAGGTTGAGTTGATGAGTTGATGATATGGTGTAGGGAGTGAGGTTAAGTTCTGCCCACTAAGGACTCACCGCCTTCCGATTACAGTACAGTACAACCAGCAGCACCTCCTTTTCGCTAAGCCTCGCCCCAACTCCAACCCCTTTTCAACATTCCTGTACCTCTATTTACACAGCTGTTTTTACAACCTGACTTCTGATGCCCCTAGTCGAATCTTTCGGATTCTTGGTGATCTGCAATTGCGGTGGCCTGATGCACATTTGGTCAGGTTTGCCATGGAAGTGGTGCATGACTGATGCTCAGGTTGACTTCAGCTCTTACCGCTCCAGGGGTATTCGCAAGCGAGGAGCAGCGGTTACAGAAACAGAGCCTTGCACAGACGAGCATTAGTGCCAGGCTTCATAGGAAGCAAGTTTCATACCCATTGCCTCTCGTCCTGTCGATTTCCCAGAACGTGGGGATCAATGGAGATGTTTCCTAAGTAGAAGGTGCAAACGCAAGGCCACTAGTGGGTGTCTGAATTCGTCACGTACCTCTTGAAATTAGGCGAGAACACACCTAAACTCGCGCTTTTCAGGCCCTGAGAAAGATATAACTACTAATAAAAATAAAAATAAAAATAAAAATAAAAATAAAAATAAAAATAAAAATAAAAATAAAAATAAAAATAAAAATAAAAATAAAAATAAAAATAA